>CM076248.1:18621401-18726401 GCA_038380765.1 Odontothrips loti | reverse complement strand
CTCCCCGATTTTATCTGTGCATCGGCTGTCACCATTTACGGTCATTTAGATTCGGCCCGCGCGTGCGCGCCTTTTGGGGGGAGCTTTTGGGTGGCACTGGTGCGCCGGCGACCCCGGCCCCATCCGCCCCCCGCGGTGGCGCGGAGCGTGCAGCCGGCGAGATAGTCAGCAATTGGACTTTCCTCCCCCTCCCACTGTGGACCCCACCGGCCCTGCAGCCGTGCTCCCGGCTCGCACCCATTCATTCTCATCCTGGTGGCGATCGCCGGGTACCCTGTTCTCTCCCGATACTACCTCGGCCGCCGGCCTTCCTCGCCGGCGTGTGGAGGCCCTGTGGAGGCGGGGGCCGGCCGCTCACGCTCATGACCATCATGACCTCGCCGGTGTCAGTGCCAATAAGCGTGCAGCCGCGAGTCTCCCCATTCACGCCATTATTGTCGTATTCATTCTGCCCTCCGCTTCTTTTCTTTTTATTTTTCGGACCCGAGATACACGTGTGTGTATTTATGTCTCGGCGATGAATCCTCGCGTCCAGAGGTTTCTGGATTACCCGGAGTTTTCTTTAAAAATCTTGGATTACCTGGCGGTAATCCGGCTTGGATTGACCCAAATTACCCCGGGCTAACTTTGGGCTGCCTTTGGGTTACCCCGGATCACCCCGACCGTGTCCGCCCGGATTACCGAAGTTGTTACCCCCTCGCGTAGACCTCCCCCCTGTAAACAAGTTCTAGTGTGTGTGGGGGGGGGGGGGGGGGAGCGTGCGGAAGCAGCGGGATGGGAAGCTGCCGTTGCCGCAGCCACCCTTATCGCTGCATCCGAACCGATCCTATAAGAGTGACGGGCGCGCAGTGCCGGCCACCATTCTGTCAGGACTGCTGCCACCGCTGCGCTAGCGGACCCGGTTCAACCGCCCCCGGCTTCCCTCCTCTCCTCCAGCCGTTTGTGTCTCAGCGTGTCGCGTGTCCGTGCTCCGCGTGTGCGCGAGCTGCCACCACCGCCCCCTCCCCCCTGTCCCTCACGGTCGCCGTGCGTAAGCTGCTGGTGCCGTCTTGTACACCGACCACCACCGACATGCCCTTCTTGCAGAGAGCGGTGAGTGCGCGCGCCCCGGCTAGAGTCCTGAGCTGGACCGCGAGGGGGAATGTGTTTTGGTGACATTCACAGCACTCACACAACTCCAAATAAGCACGCTCTGCTTGAGAAACAAACGTCCCGGATTCGCGGTATAACCTGCCCATCTCCTTTTGTGGGTGTGGTCTTCTTATTAGGCACAACCGTACCGCCCTCTGCCGCCCTCCCTCTCGAAGACATGTCGTTATGGATGCGACCGGTTTCCCGAGGGACTCTTGAGTGGTGCCTAACTGTGATGGGCGCCCCCTGTGCCGTGTGAAAGACGGAGGGAAGAAGTCGCTGAGGTCCGTAACAACCCCTCAAAATGCGAATATACCCTGCGTGCCGTGAAAAGAGTCGTCTTGGAAAATGTTAATATCCGTTAGCAGACGCCACAGGCCAAACACTGGCCTGGCCTGTTGGCTCGCGGGACCGCGGCCGGATGGCGGATGTCTGGCTCAGGCTCAGCCATGAGGCCCGGCACCGGCACCCGAGTTAGCGACCCTGAATTCGTATCAGAAGCACGACCAACGCCATCTCTCCAAGGGACTCGAACTCGATACGAATTGACTTTTAGTGGCGTGCATGCTGTGCTGCGGAACCTTGACTCTTGGCTGGCCGGCCGCGCCTGTCATCGCTGGCATCGCCCTCGGCTCGTCCCCAAGGACTTCCCTCCTCACCCAGTTCCACAAGTGGTCGTGCAGTGCCGTGCCGTGTCGAGGTGCACTGCACCCTCCACTGTCGTGCGTTGTGGAATCCTTGACTATGTACGGGATGCCGCACAGGCTAAAGGAATACTCAGGGGAAGAAATAATTTTAAAAATGAATAAATGTGTGGGTTAGCTTCTTTTATTAATATATGTTATGGAAGTAGTGGTGTATAACACCTTATAAAGTAAATAATGAATTAAATTGTAAAATAGATAATGTTTTCATCAAGAGGAACTGTATACAGTGCTGTACAGCTCCTTTTAATTTTCAACTCCCTTTCATATAAATATGCAGTTAGGAACATTACAATGGAAGCTCAAGTTGAAACTCAAACATAAAACAGGCGAATTGATGAAGTTGAAAGGAGAATGTCATCAGCAAAGAACTTGGTTTCAATAACCACATTTCCACTGATTGAACAGAAGAGAAGGAAGATAACAATAATTTTTAATTTCGGTCTACTAGTCACGGAAGGGCATAACATTATTTAAGGACTTACTTTAATACTGATGCTGGCATTAATTGAGACTCTGGAGCTCCTTCTATATTTGAGTGCCATGTATTTGTGGAATTGGCAGTAACCAAACCATACTCAAAATACCACTCTTCCAAAGCTCGGCCCTGTAGAAAAATTTGCCAGTTCATTATCAAATGTTACCATTTTGAAGATCCGCAAGACATTTATTATCATGGCTACATACTTTGAACAAAAGTCGCTGCTCTAAGCGGAATTTATTGATGGGTTCTGCAGAAGAAAAATTAATTTCTCTTCTTACAACACGGCTCTGTAAAATCTCCTTTGGTACTTTAGCTTCATGCTCGACGTCTGGATCTGAGCTGAAAAGAATTGGGTTATGTACTCCAAAATATTGATTTAAATTTGCTCAAGGTTTATACAAATCACTTCTAAATTCTTACAAATCTCCTTTTCCATGCCATAAAACTTTTTCGCTGTCAACATCAATTAGTTTGGCCCAGTTGCTAAGCTGTGTTAAGGATATGTATAAACAAAATATTTGACGAAACAGGCGAAACTATCAATTAAATTGTGGAAAGGATACACTTGAAATCCATTAAGGATTTCTTCTCCTTTGGTCATTTTCGCTTCAGTCATCTTTGATCATTTTTAGGTACTTTGTCCCGGTTATGAAATCTGTTTACACTGCTAGCGAAGTTTAAAGTTAGGTTATGAGACCGCGTGTGGCGTTTGTTTCCGTTGCCCCCCCCCCCCCCCTTTCAGTGGCGTTGCGGGAAATATGAAATTTGAACGTAAACGACATGATCCACGGTGCACAAGCTGAACAGCTATTTGGTTGGCTGCATAAATTTATGTACGTAATTTTGTGTTACAGGGCTTCAACGGTCGCTTGGCGTTTGCGATTGCCGCAGCTGCTTTGGGTTCATCCTTCCAACATGGATACAACACTGGAGTTGTCAATGCACCTCAAAAGGTTTGTCATTCTTTTTGATCAGGCTAAGAGTATTTTATTTAAAGCATATTAAGTTATATAATTTCAAAATTATAAATGTTTTTAAAATAAATTGCAGCTTATTGAAGAGTGGATCACAAGTGTGGAGGCCAATAGGACAGGAGATCTTAATGTGGATCAAGCCAAAGTTACGATGATTTGGTCCATCGCAGTATCAATTTTTTGCGTTGGTGGTATGATTGGAGGATGCATCACAGGGTTTGTGGCTGACAGGTTTGGCCGCAAGGGTGGCTTGCTTCTTAGCAACATTTTTGTTGTTGCATCATCTATTCTTCAAGGTGATTAAAAAACACTCTATTTTCCATGGATTTTTTTTAACACATAATGAATAATGTTGATGACCATTGCATTTTTTGTTGTTGTGATTTTTAGGGGCTTCAAAGTCAGCCAATTCTTATGAAATGATTATTATTGGAAGATTTTTGATTGGTATTAGTTCTGGTCTGAATGCCGGTCTTGCTCCCATGTACCTAGCAGAGATATCACCTGTCCATCTACGTGGTGCTGTATGTATTAAAATTGTTCTTCTTTTCCTTCTGAGTTCCTTTGTGTTTTCCTTTGGTTGGGTATTCAGGAAAATAAGATATAAAAATCTTGTATTTTGTAGGTGGGCACAGTGTACCAATTGGTCATTACCATATCAATCTTGCTTTCGCAAATTCTTGGTCTGGAATCCTTGCTGGGTACAGCAGACAAGTGGCCGGTTCTACTTGCCATAACTGTGGTTCCTGGAATCTTCCAACTAGTCACCCTTCCACTTTGCCCAGAGTCACCCAAATATTTGCTTCTTGGACGTGGTCAGGAGACTGAAGCACATACAGGTATGAATATGAGAAAAGAAGATTGATTAATTCTCATTTTTAAGAAAAATTTTCATTTTTAACTGATACCTTATATATGTGTTTCTGCTTCACCAGCTCTGCGATGGCTTCGTGGCACAATTGAAGTTCATGATGAAATGGACGAAATGACTAATGAATATGAAGCCTCGAAACGTTTACCTAAAGTCACAATGAAGGAGATGTTCACCAATCCTCTGCTTCGTATCCCTCTTTTCATTTCCATGATGATTATGATCTGTCAACAACTGTCTGGAATCAATGCTGTAAGTCATACGTTATATTCTCTAGTGGACATCCTTCTAAATTTGATTGGTTTGCAGTCAATTATATTTGAAATATGTTTTTGAACAGGTCATGTTCTTCTCGACCAAAATCTTCAAGCTGGCAAATCTTTCTGACTCTGGAGCTCAGTATGCAACTCTGGGCATGGGCTCCATGAACGTGGTCATGACATTGGTGTCTTTGGTCTTAGTTGAGAAAGCTGGACGCAAAACTTTACTTCTCATTGGATTCACTGGCATGTGCATTGACACAGTCCTCCTGACCATTGCACTTGCTTATGTGGTAAGTGCTATTTATTTGCACATATTACCTAAGTCTGCCTCATTTTTATTTGCATTGTCATTAAGTTTTCTATATTTCTCTAAAAAAAATATTTTTGTTTCTTTTATAGCATTCAGCTGCGTGGGTGTCTTACATCAGTATTGTTCTGGTTATTGTATTCGTGATCATGTTTGCTGTGGGACCTGGCTCCATCCCCTGGTTCTTGGTGTCTGAGCTCTTTAACCAATCTGCAAGACCAGTTGCTACATCTCTTGCAGTGGGTGTCAACTGGACTGCTAACTTCATCGTTGGTTTGGGCTTCCTTCCTCTCCAGGTACAGTGAATCTTTTCTTGTAATGCTTTAAGAGTTTTGTCATTAACTTTTAGAAATTAATATTTTATCTTTTATTTCATTTCAATAGGAGGCTTTAGGAGGTTACGTCTTCATCATATTTGCTGTTCTTCTGGCATCCTTTGTTGCCTTTGTGTATTACAAAGTTCCTGAGACAAAGAACAAGACCATGGAGGAAATTTCTGCCATATTCCGTCAGCGCAGTTACCAGTGAAAATATATATCCAGATCAGAGCTGCATCTTATTTGAGTGTAAATTCAAATATATTTCTTTATTCCTTACAACGGCAGACAGATTTCTAGTCTTCTGCACAGAAAGTATTAAAAGGCTTTATGCAGGGAACATAAGCTTCATTTATACATATATGACATTAGTACTCTTGTACTAAATATTTTTGGAGGAAGCTACCTGCTGCTGGAATGTCATGCAGTCCCCATCAATTTACAATACATTGTTGTGATGTATAAATCCTCAGAAGACTGATGGGTACAAGCATAGAGTGATAGTACATGTATCATGTAACATTGTAAATTTGCATTATGTAGATATAATGTCATGACATGTTTTGTAGGCTGTGGTGTCCATTTTCTGTCACTTAGTAAGTTAATGGAAGTGTTAGTGTGATTTGACTCATAAATATTGTTTACTTTTTATTTTGCAACTCATCTGTATTTTGATAGATACTTGTGCTTCCTTAACTTCCTCAGTTGTTTTGTTGTGAGCACCACAGTCTCTGAGGGTGTAAGTTATTTGAATTCTAACATGTCATGACGGCCATAATGGCTTTTAAATATTAAGGTGTAAAATTTATTTGAAACAATGATGATGCAGTTTATGTTTTCTTCTTTGTTTTGTTTTATGGGTGTTAATAGTGGACGATGTGAGACTGAGTATTTGTTTGACATGTGTATGTGTGTGTGTGTGTGTGTGTGTGTGTGTGTAAATGAGTGTGTGCTTTCATGTGACACGTATACTTCAGGCGACTGCAGGACATGTAAATTAGGGGTGGGAAAACAGAAAAATGTGAAGGAAGTATTTTTGCTGACATTTTAGGCCATCCTAGATATACTTTGCTCCATGCCAAACAGTCCTTTTAGGTGTATAATTACATAATAGAATGTAGAATGAGTCTACACAATCACTTTTAGTCATAAAGTGTGCATCATTTTAAGGTTTATCTGTATTGATACATCCAGTTAATTGTTCTGTACATATTCTGCTAGGTACTGTATGTAAAACTGTGTAGACAATAGACTACAATTAGAAATAGAATGTGTCAAGATTTTATCATCAGTGTATTTTATTTCACAATGTGAATTAATAATTCTTGCCATTGTTGTGGTATAAACTGATGCAATGTGTGAACTGATCATTCACATTTTAGCTTCATCATGTACTCCTGAATAAAGACAGCTGCTTTTATATTCAGGGACAAAGTTTGTTTTTCTGGTAAAATCTATTGACGTTATTTTGTTTGTGAGAGACACTCCAATGAATTAGTGTCTTCAGATCATTACCAGATGTATTCGCTCCACCTTTGTTTTTTAGTAACTCGAGTAGTAATTTTAGGTCGCTTCTCATACCATATGTGTTCATTCAGCTTTCAGTAAAAATAGACTACCTTTATATATTGTGACAGTTCATAGAGCTATGTGAAATGACTAATTTTTTGTAAGCTGATTGGAAGAACACAAATGACCTGAGTGGTTATGGAATAGGAAACAAAGAATGTAAGTAGACCTGTCTGTTTTGTATGAAAGTGTACCAAGTACACATTTGTTATACAAAAGACAGAATCTAGCGCTTCAATTTATTTATTTGTCATTGTCATTACTTATTGCTGCAGAGCAAGAAAAGGTAATTGCTTATGATATGAGATATATCAGTTGTGGGTGAGACATGACAGTACTGCTCATGTTTTAAGATATCCTGAATTTGAATGTCTCCAATGGTTATTAAGATTAAGTGTCATAGGTTTTAAATTTCAACAGTATGTAAATTAAAATGTGTGAGTTGATTTCTTTTTGTACAACGGAAACTTTTACCAAATAGTGCCAATAACAAGACGTTCAGTTTTTGAACAGAATGAGTTTGCTGGCATATATTTGTATGATTGACAGCATTGGAAGAAATAAAGTGATCTGTTAATAAATCCTAAGACTAGTTTCACTGAACCTCAAACTTCATCTTATTTTGAAATGAAATCCAACGCACAGCATTAGTTTCCTTCACCTTCAGAGATTTACTAAGGCAGTCAGAGTAAAAACAATGACTAGCAACTGCTCCCACAGTAGATCTACCTCAAGGGAGGGCAGTGTAGTTTGAGTTGACTACTTTCAGACTTGTTTAGTGTGTGACATTAGGAAAGGTAACAGAATAAATGGTTGATAAATGCTACAACAGTTTATTACCATCAATATCATTAATGTATGCATCACAAAAGGTATGGGCATAGAGAAAAACATGGCATCATTCATTCATAAAGACTGCAATAATGGCACAGACGTCCTTGAGATTTTGGGTTTTAAACTGTCATGATTTTTCTCAGGGCACATATTATTATTGATTGCAGTTTTCTTTGGCTTAGTCTCAGCAATCAATGGCTAATTCATTTTTGAGAACCAGAAGATATGTAAACCACCCATATAAGGTGATACTAAATGGTTTTCCACCCACCCAAATTTCAGGCAAAAATAAGAATGCATTCTCCACTTTGACAGCGAGCCTCTCTAAAAATACTTTCAATTGATTTATTTTCAAAGAGGCTCGCCATCACAGTAGTGGAGTTAGAATTAAGTAAATTGAAGTCCAAAACTCATGCCATACGACTTCTGATGTTAAGAAATTGTTAAAAAAAATTAGCATCTTCATAAGTCTATTCAACAAATACAAACACCTCAGTTTAAAAATAAAAAAACATCCTTAAAAAATAGATTTAAAATTAAATAGAAAACTTCATGTTTATGGAAACCTTACACTTAAAAAGTAACCCTCACAAAAAAGGGTCACTACAATCACAATAAATCCAAGTCACAATAAAATTATTAAATGAAAGCTATCACATTTTATAGAAAAGAAATAGGACATTGATTCTTGAACACACTAGAGAGGCAGTCTGGTGACAAGTTTCAGTAGCAATGCATTGTTTTCCTGAGTACAATGAGCAATGATATATTGTTACATATGCTGTGATAATTGCAGCCATTTTCAATGGCTTTGTTTTGGGGGAGATTTTGTTAATACAGTACGACCAGTTCTTTCATTTCGACTGAAAAGTAGGAGATTCTCAGATTGGTAGTTTACAATCATTTCTTCAATTGACAAAAAGCTCTGAAAAGAAACAAAATAATCAGCTTGGCAAAACACAAGAAGATACAGAACTGAAGCTCAGATAACCAGTGCTGATAGACCTGCATACCTGTTCATCTGGTTTCTCAAATCCAAGAGCTATTCGGCCATCTTTTCTTTGACGAACACTGATGTTATAGACTCTTTGGTTGTACCACAAAGTTAATGTTAGTGGGTTTTGGGACTGAGAAGATGGACGAATGAGGAAATACCCATCAATACCTAAGTTACAAGAAACTCGGGTTAATTATCTCAGTTTACATTGAAATTATGGAAATATGCTTCAGAGATAGACAAACACATTACCATTTTTAATTAATTCTTCAGCCTGTTTGCGATCAACATTATGGAACCATGGCTGATGCTCTAAGTTTGCCGGAAGCAATGCTCCTCTGGCAGACTCAACAACTGATGAAAATAAAATAAAAGAGTAATTACAGCAGAGTTTACAAATTGTTGAGCGACGAATTCAGACAACACTTTAATACTTACCATAGATCTTTTCTGCTTCAGGTCGTGGTGTGGGTGGTAGAGGCCTGTTAGGTACGGGCGGGCGCTGGTCTGAGTGAGTCTTGACAATCGATGGTGGTCTCTTCACATCCCCTTTTTCTGTAACACACAAGCACATATTTCAAAAAAAGAAAAATTACAACTTTTTTTTTTCTCTCTCTCTCCCTATGACGGGGCAAGACAAAAAGCAGTCTACGGGCCGTTGCAACTGAACCTACTAGAACTGTTCCAGTCGTCCCACCGACTGCAAGGATTGAAGGAAGAAAACCTCCGCCACAACTGGCCGCCGCGGACCGACTTCTTGTGCGGGAGGGTGCACGAGGACGAGTCTGGTGTGGCCGTAGGCGTGGACGTGGGAGTGGGTGCCTGCGATGGCGCTGGGGCAGGGTGTGAGACCGTCCTCCCCTGCTTCTGCCTGACCAGGCCCGGCGTGTTCTCCAAGTCGACATTGATCTCCACGACTGACATCCCGGTCAGTTTGCGGGGCAACGAGCGGTGGCCGCAGCCCATGGCGCCCATGGCCGCCTTCGCCTTCGCGCTCGGCTTGGGGCCGATGGGGCGCGGCTTGGCGGCCACTGGCGCGACCCCTGACGTCAGCTGGTTCTCCCTCTCGGCTTCAGGTCCCTCCGCCTTGCGCTTGCGCTTGCTGGGGTCCACGGGGACGGGCGGTGACACGGGCATGTCGTAGTGCGCGAGCTGACCGTCCCTCTCGTCGATAGTCTGGTACACCGCGTCCGGCACGGCCTTGTGCTCCCCCACCTTGGCCACGGCCTTGGCGGGGGGCCTGAGCTCTACCCCCTGAATAGTCTGCAGTGGCCGACGGGTGGGGGGCTTCCCCTCGTCCTTGCCGCCGTCGCCCAAGTGCACCTGGTGCAGATGCGTCACGGACCGGCTGACCTGGACCGCCACGCCGCTGAGTCCACGGGCCGTCGAGGCCGAGGCCTTGGCCTTGTCCAGGGGCGGCCTCAGACCCAGCGGGGACCCCAGCGGAGGCACTACGCCGCCGACGTCCGCGGGGGGCCGGCCTGCCTTTAGATCTGCCACGGGGTCGCGGTTCTCACGGGACCGCCACACCACGTCCAGGTTGGTGCGCGCGCGCGTGAGGCGCGGTCGCAGCGGGGTGCCGCTGAGGTGCGGGGGCAGCCGGCCACACGCCGACGACTGCAGCTGCTCGATCTGGCGGCGCACCAGCGACGCGCCGTGCAGGACCTCGGCCTGCATGGCCAGCATGGTGCGGGCGGGGCTGGAACTGAGCTGTGCTGGACGGGATGACGGCCGGAGGCACCGGAGGCTCCGGAGGCTAGGCAACGCAGCAACAACGCACCGAGTCCATGGCACGGGCAACGGGGCACCGCGATGACGAACGTCCGAAACGGAACAGCTCCGCGCCACGCGACGCGACGCGACACGACACACAGTTCAGCACTATTCCGCCGGGCCGGTGGGCGCAGTGCTGCAATCGGGCTTGGAGGCGATAACGCGACTGTGCAGCACAAAGTCGTGAGCCACAACACACCACAGCACACCGGGTACCGACACAATGGGGAGCGAGGTGCAAACGCGACTGATGCGGGGCGGGGGCGGGGTGCAAGTGCAGCGCGGCGCCTGCCCGCTGCCCCATGCAGAGACAGAGACGAGACCTCCACCTGGGAGGCCGGGCGGGGCCGGGCGGGGCCAGCCGGGGGCGGAGGCTTGGACCCCTCGCTGGGATGCCGTTCTAAATATTCCTAGGAGGCGCGAGGCAAAGAACACGGTGCGCAGAGCAACCCCCATCAAGGAACCAAACTGACCAACCCAGGCTTGCGCTTGCGACAATACCGTACGTGACGCATTCCGGTCCTCGCAACGGCGGCACTCGGGCACGGGGTGGGGTACCGACCAGAACACACCAGGCTGCGCAGGCTGCCTTACGTAGTTTGTGGGCGACTCCGGCTCCGAACGCCCTGCACCCACAACAGCCATGGGCTGGACGGCGGTCGCGAGCGGCAGCAGGCGAGCCCTGGCGCTGACGGCGCAGCTCGGCGGCGGCAGCAGAGGCGGTGGGGTACTCGTCGTACGGCAGCACGTCGTCGTAGCGCGGGTACAGTAGGCGCCGGCGCAGGGCCACCACGGTGTCCGCGGCGTCTTCGGCCAGGCGCCGGCCCAGGCTGTGCAGCAGCGGCCACACCATGCCGCAGTAGAAGCAGGCCCCCATTCTCTACCTAGGCATGGCCTGGCACAGGACTTCCCCGACCCGTACGCCGAGCGCGACGAGTTCGCACTGTTATCGGTCCATAAGGGGCCCAGGCCGTGCCAGGGCGGAGGCAGCGCCGAGGCAGAGCTCTCCCATCACCAACCAAATGCGGCAGCTTCCATGCCATATGAAAATGACGGGATTGCGATACTCTTCAAGTCGTGGGAGGAAAAAATACGCCCCCTCCCCTTCCCCCATCTAACAGACGCCAGATGCTCCTCACGTGACGATGTCGCCGTTCGCCCCATAGCGGGAAGGGAGAAAAGACGACAAAAACATGGGGGGGGGGGGGGGGGTCATGAGGGAGCTGACATAATTTCACAATGTTGACAAAGAGGAGGGAAAGAAAAAGGAAGAGGGTGATGGAGGCCTATGTCAGTATAATAATCGAATTTGGAAATTGTGGTGGATATGAGATAATTTCAATAGTAATAAGCTGAATCACCTAATTTAATGAAATGTTTATAATGAAATCACCTAATGAATCACCTAATTTAATGTAATGTTTATAACTATTAAAATGATCTCATTCTGTTTTGGAGTTTGAGCACCACCAGACACTGCAGACACAAAAAAAAAAAAAAAAAAAACTCACCTATACTTTGCATGGAGTGGAGGAAACTTTTCTGGGAATGACTCTGAGGAAAGATGAGAGGAAATAATTATTAAGATGTCTCTCAAATTTTTCTAAGGTAGTTTAGCAGAAATATACACACACCTTTTGTTTCTCCTCAATTGGTTCATAGACTCCATCAGTAATCTGTTCGGTTGGCAGAATGGTGTGATGGGGAAGTTCAGATATACTTGATCCACTTGAAGGGCTGTAGACACTGTCACAACCACTTGACCTCATAGAGCACTGTGAAAGACGACTAGCTGCTGCAGATGCAGCAACAGAAGCTAATGCAGCAGCAGCAGCAGCAGAGCTATGGAGGAAAGGTGTTGACTGCAAAGTCGCCTGAGAAGGGTTTCTTAAGTTTGCAGAACTAGAAGTGGCATTCGCAGAATGTTCACTTGCTGTACGTGAAGTTGAATGTAAAAATGATTGAACAGGACTGGAATGTGTATCTGATCTAGGAATGACATTGTCATTTGCATATGTATGGCGTGTAGTGTTAGAGTCATCACTCCGACTTCCATTCATGAATGGATGTGGACTCAGACGAGGCATTTGAGGAGAAGAGTCAGACTGCATAGGCTCATAGTCATCATCACTCTGGAACATACAAATGATACAAATAAACCCCCAGAAAAGTGATATAAATGAGTAGTTTGTAAAGAAATATGGAAATTATATACCTGAGTCTGAGAAGATAAACTTATAGAATCTGATGACCACAAATGACCTAGCGCTCCAATGACCTGTTGAACTTGTTCTGACCTGTAAAGACATTAGGACAAAATTTAATTCCTATGCATTATCTAAAAGAACAAGTAAATTCTCACTGTCCATAATCATGAGAGCACTTACTCAGGACCTGGAGGTTTTGGTAAGGTACTTGTGGCACTAGGTTTAATAGAAGACAGCACAGGCTTTGGAAAAGGTTTTGGAAGAGGTTTGATAGGAGGGCGGTCTGTTGGTCTTTGTGTGGCTCGGTTTCCAGGCAAGTCTAAAATATTTGCTTCTGATGTGGTTGATTCATTTCTCTTAGTACGATTTTGAAACTTTGGAGAGCCTGAGAAAACAAACAAAAATGCAATAACAGAAATAAAAATATAATTAAGGAACTATTGTGAATACAATCCTATAAGATACTAGTATACCTGAATGTCCAGATGCAGCCAATGAAGCCGCCACAGTTTTGGCGAGAGCAGCCACTCTACCTACACCAGAACTTTTTGTCTGAATTTCTCGAACAGGTTTCTCAACTATGGTGGGTCCAACATCACCATAGAAACCAGAGCTTTCGGAATTCTGATCATCATCAAAGTCTGTATCCCATGATCCAGTATCACTGAGATTGGAAGCTGAGCAATAGAAAGTGCTGTTAGGAAGAGTGCTGCTCCTGCAACAGTCGAAAATCAATAAGAATTGTCAGCACTGAGTGATTCTCAGTCACTTTAAATCTATTATGGCAAGGCACCACCTGAACAAGCACTGGTACTTCCATTGAAAGGTGACATTTCTTGAATAACAGCTCAAACGAGTGAAAAAATTAGAAATAAACGTTAGAATTTTTCTTTCAGGAAAATTTCTCTTCAGGTCTCCGTAAATATGGCATGAATGTTAACAAATTCAAAATATAACCCTTAACAGGTAGTGCACTTTTCCTGGCAACATACTTATCAGGTCCAGATGAAATGTCTGGACTAATGGACAGATACTAACCCATTGTTGGAGATGTGCGATGAAGAGCCTGGATTTTGCATGAAAATTGAGACTGTTGAACATAAGCAACAGGCAGTCTGACTGCTCTTCTTTCTCGAGGGAATACCTTCTTACTGGTCTGTTTACAAATATATACATTCGCAATCCACGTCAACTCAGCTGGTATTTATGGCAGGTCAAATTGTTTATCGACTTTCTTTTTCTTTTACTCTTCTTATCCACTTTCTCCTCATGAGGGATGCCAACGCAAGTCATTATGATTCCTTACATTGAAGCTCCTTTAGAAATGTATACAACACGCTTCAAATTGAAACTATTTAAATTGTACACAAAGTGTCTAATTGGAATATATTTCAAACATCCAGCGCCACACTACTCTTTGTTTCAATGGTAGGTTTGCTAATCCACTTTGACAACATTATTTGCACCACACAGATTCGTGCGAATACGCTCACAAACACCTGTCCTTTGCTCTTGTGTATTCTAGCAGACAGCTTCTGTGCCCGACACCGACTGGTACGGCTAGCCTAGATCTGTATCTATTTTGTTCATCTCCTAGACTCTAAAATGGAAATGCAAAATCTTGTGATCGATGACATGAAAGTGTCCGCTTTAAAGGAATCCATGTTTGTTAAGCCTCTCAGTCTCGAATTTAAACAGGTATGAGGCCTCTAGTTATATGAGTGGTCAAACAGCATCCTCTCTTTCGTCCTAGATTTGGTTCTAGTTGCTTTAAAACTACTAAAATCACCGGTAACATGTTACAGAATGGAAAACACCGAAAATGGGATATGATAAAAGTGCATGACAGGTAATATTTCCTAATTTCTGTGCTGTTTCTCTTTCAATGATATTTCAGTTTTACTTATTGATGCAGCGTTCCTCAGCTAATTGGGTTTTTCAATTTAGTGTCGTTATAGTTATATTTAATATTACTCGACGAAATTTGATTCTTGTCAAACAATTCCGTCCAGGTATAATTGTAGATTTATTTATTTTGTCTTCAGGGCCACAGAACAGTAGATTCACAACAGATAATTTGTTTTTTCAGCTATTTATTATTCATCTGTGCCACCTGAGGATAAAGAGAATGGGACTATTGACACATCTAAATACCCACCGTCATTGGGTATCACACTGGAGTTTTGTGCTGGCATAGTCGACAAAAATAAATCACTTGTTGAAACAGCTAGAGACGAAGTACTTGAAGAATGTGGGTATGATGTTCCGATAGACAAGATTCAAAAATTTAAAACTGTGCGGTGAGTATGATAGTAATTTCTTCTTTCTTTAAAATTTGTTTTTTCAAATACATCAATTTATTTGGAATTTCAGAGCTGGGGTTTCCACTGAAGGAACTTACCAAACATTCTTTTATGTAGAGGTTACTGATGACATGAGAGTTAACCAGGGTAAGTAAGTGTACTTGTTCAATGTTATCAAATTGTAATAATTATGTTCTTATTGTTATCCATATTCCAACAGGTGGAGGCTTAGTTGATGAAGGAGAAGTTATTGATGTAGTGGAAATGTCCATTCCAGAAGCTGAAGCTTATGCAGAGGCTTTGGACAATTCAAGTCCACCTGGATTTTTATTTGGACTTCTCTGGTTTTTGAAAAACAAGTCCATGAAATTATGATGTGAAGAGATCATTGCAATGCCTCTGAAGGGAGATCAAGTTCTACAATATTCTGAGAGTAAAATCAATTACATTTGGTGTTAACAGAAATAAAAATATAATCCTTGAAGTGCACGAGTACTGCAAAGTAGGTGTTTCAATAGAATGACTTATTAGTTGATTCAAACTTTTAATAGAGAAAACTCAACAAAATCCTAGTTCCAACATGTTCACTCATAGAAAAGCTGCAACCTAAACAAATGAACACAGACCTTAGTCTTTCCAATTACTGTCAGGACTAAAGTGTATTCACCTTGATAGGTCTAAAACTAATCTTCAATCTCGTCACCATATTTATTAAACCGCTTGCGCTTTTTCACTGTTGGTTCTTCAACAATTGTTCCTGATGGTGGAGGATGAGAATCCGCATAGGGTGACGGAGGATCATAGTATGTGGAGGACTGAAGAGGAGGCTCGGGAGAATAATTAGGCTCTGGTGCAGCAGGTGCTTGTCCTCTTGCTTGAATCCTGGAAACAAGCATGTTAGGTCATAATTGCATGATAGATTTTGTGAAACAATTTTAATTTAAGATGACAACTCACCTTTTATTCATAAACTCATCTCTATTCTGACGTCGTAAATTATCATAAGTCTGTTGTTGCTCAGGAGCGGGTGGCAATTGATGAGATGGTCTTGTTACTGGACTATCATAGGAACTGGCTGAAAATGTAACAATTTAAATAAAAAAAACCCTAAGATTCTTGTAATTAAAAATAAAAATATAAATTGAGAAATGAAGTTTGTAAATTCACATATTGTCAAATTAAATTACTAAACACCCACCATCCTGTTCAGGGGTATGAGACTCATGAGGAGTTCTAAATTGATTGTTGCTTCCACGTCTAGAACACATAAATACATGGGAGAGAAGCCTTGGAAAAGGAAACAAAAGACACTATGAGAACAAAAGTGTTCTTACCTGGATTTTATATCTTGCATCTGTTCTGCTAGAGAACCATTTGGTACCTGTTGTATGACATGCTGTATACATGCCGGAATTGCAGAAAGACGGCCTAGTATGCCTGAACCTATAAGAATAGATCCCCTAACCCAGAGCCGAAGTTTATGACCTGCAGTAACCAGTATGATGAGCACAATACATTTGACACAAGTATAATTTCCATTTGTTCCTGTGTAAGCTTCCTTTAACCCACCTTTCGAGTCCATCAAATGTAAAAAAGCAGCTGTTCCCAGCATAGCGGGTAGGCTGTGAGTCCAAATTGATGTGCCTAAGCAGTTTCTCATTTCCTGCAGTTCCACTGGAGAAAGGGTTTCCTAAAAGTGGTCAGGAAAAAAATGTTCATACCAAAGAAAATTGAATCAAAATAAGGGCAATCAAAACCGGTGTCAGCAGGGTCAAGGTTACAGAGGTTCGTTAATCGCGCGCAACTCTCTTTATTTAAAGACTCCAAAATAAATATCATTACCTTTGGCGTTCGGTCTTCGTTTTGAGCCATTATGCTTCAGTCTCGTAGTAGAGCGGAGATGTCGTTCTGAAATTTAAAAATTCGGACTTGCAGACGACCAGTTATGTAAGGTGCGAGTCTAATACAGGTTGTGTTAAACGCCAACGTAATAACTATGCTAGAACATAAACATAAAACAACCACTAGACACCACTTCTGTTAGCAAACGCAAACCTTTGACAGATATTGCTTAAAAATTTGATGAACCTTTCGGTCCACGGTGTAAGGGTTAGGGTAGGGTGGTGTTTATCTCGATAGTCTGTTTTCATTTGTTTTTTTGCTCTTTTTCGAGTTCGAGTGTGTTTGGCACGGGTCAAAAACAACAACAACTAGACACATTTTAGTTCTTTATTTTTTATGCTAATGTCACTGTCCCCGCTCGGACGCAGGCTCTACATTACACTAATTCCAGGGCAATGGAAACGGGTCAAGCCTTGGACAGGGACAGAACTTCGGCGGCGGCTGTGGCCTTGTCTGTGTTGTTGGCGTTGAGCACGTTGCTCTTCAACACGTCCACTACGTTTTGCAGGTTTTTGATCCGGTCCTGTGCCTGGCCAAAGCTCTGGTTCATGTTGGAGACCTCTGCCTGCAGGCGCTGCTGGAACTGCAGGAGGATCGAGGGGCGTAAATCAGCGGCTACTAGCTTTGCGGGGAAAGAGGGGGGGGGAATTCCCACGGAAAAAGCAACACATGTCATGTCCCCCCCATGCCGGCGCGCAGCTTGAGACAATCGCGCGAGTGTAGCCTGTGCACGCGAGCCACGCTAGGCACGCTCACCTCCTCCTTCTCCTTGTGCGCGGCACTGGCGCTGGCCCTGCTGGCTGCCAGCTCCTGCTCCAGCTCACTGATCTGCGTGTGGAAGGAGCGACGCATCGTCTCCATCTGGTCACGCAGCCGCGCCACCTGCCGGGGTGAGCCGGAGTTAGAGCCGGTTCGGGGTGCGAGCTCACTGACAAAATTTGGAATAAATACAGTTTTTGCCGCGATTTTGATTTTCCCGCTGTGACGCTCCGTCGTCACTTCTGTGACTTGACTCGTGTGCGGCGGGCACGTGTACCTGGCGGGCCGTCTGGTCGCGGGCCGCCTCCAGCTCGGCGCGCACCCGGGCCAGCTCCAGCACCGTGTCCTCGTACAGCTTGTCGCTGTGCTGCCCCACCTGCTCCAGCTGCTCCATGCCTTGCCTGCGCAGTACGCAGTGCGCGGGGAGGACCGGGTTCCAGTAACCGCGGCTCTGGCCCCGATTCGACGGTCGCCCCAAACCGTGGCCCGCGCCGTTGTCGCAGGGGTGACTCACTTGTACCACTTGATGTCGTCCTTAAGCTTGTTGCACTTCCTCTCGTACGCGTCCACGTGCGAGATGAGCGACTGCCGCTCGTCCATCCACGATTGCTGCTGCGCCCGCAGCGAGTTCATCTCCTTCTCGTTGTCCGCCAGCTGGAGCAGGACAAGCAGGACACAGAGCAGATGCCACTAGGTCCCCAGAGCGTCCAGGGTCTCCCCAGAGCCTGGACTCTACGCCTCTCGTGCAACAGGACTCTACTCCCGTGTCGTCGTACATAGAGATGTGTGAGGAAATGTTTCATTGAAAAATTGATAAGTTTCGAAGAAAAATTGAAAAATATCCCAGGAATTGTCCGTTTTGACGAGCTGTACGGGATTGATTTCACGAAAAAGCGAAAAAAATGTCAGTCAAAATTTCTATTTTTCGGAAAATTTACATCTATAGTCGTGCACCGCGAGTTGGGGGGAGGCGGAACTGGGCGGGAGGCAACCCATCGTGCGCCGACGTCCGATGGGTGGCCTACCCACCGGCGGCACGGTCATGACTGTACAGTGAGTGGCCGTGGCCCTGGCCATGGCCGTCAGCTCTTGTCCGCCCGCGGCATCACGCCGCTGATTCATGTGCCGCCATTCCTGTCACTCGTTAGCACGGCGATAAAACACCGTACGCGGAATCTCGCCGATGTGAATGCCCGCCTCCGTTTCGGACGCGGCGGTCACATTCGGACTATTCAAGGTGAGCGCAGGCGCCTTCCTGGAGGCAGCAAGTTTGCGACGCAAGGAGCTGGGAGCCAAGTATGCGGGCCGCGCTAGAGAGACGTCCTTGGCAAGGTCCGGTAACGTAGGGAGCGTTCACAAACCACGTGACCTGTCTTGCAACGCTTGCAGCGTGTGGGAGGGCGGTGCTGGAGCAGAGAGCTGCACGGAGCGTTTTTCGACCTAGCCGCACATTCCGCATAACCTATCCGCACGCTGACCGAGTCCGCACCGGAGGCGGTCTGAGGGAGGCGGTACGGTCGGGGGTCAGCCGCACTAGTGCTAACCGCGCCTGTGGCTGTCCGCAGCTGACTGCCTGGCTGCCTCGGTGTAGCTGAGCCCAGCCGTAACGGCACGGCCACTCGCGGCTGTTACGTGGGTTTAGTTTCGCGCAGCAAGAGATGAGGCAGTGCTACTACTGCATCAAATCCGTCGAAGCCAGAGCGAACGGGCCGAGCGAGCGGCCGGGCCAGCTCCGGCTATAGTGCTTTCTCTCTCCCAAGCACAGTGCGCATACAGGAGTGACAGAGATGCCCTGTGTCTCTGGCCGGCAGGCACCGTCAGAGCTTCTCGGCCGCAGGCTGCGTCAGTCAAACAACGGAACCAAGTGTCATACGCTGTCTATCTCTCTCGACGATTCGCTCGCCACACAACCTGTCCGCTGCTACCCGGAGGTTCTCGTGCAGCTCTCTGTGCTGGAGCAAACTGTCGTTGGCGCGGGCCTGTTGGCTGTAGCAGGCTCAGTGGGTTCGATTACCGCAGAGGGCCCCCCGCCCTTCCCCCGCACTAGCGCTGATGTGTCACGCGGTCCCATCATGAGGGGAACGCCCTCGAGACTGCCGGGCCGGAAGCCACGTGGTCCTCTCGCTACTCCGCGCTTACAGACTGCTTCCGTCCGGACTTTTCCCGCAGTGTATGGGGAAAGGTATCGCTGCCGCTGCCCTCGGCACGCGACAATCGCTGGAAGTATTCGGGCACGTGTGTGTGTGTGTGTGTGTGTGTGTGTGTGTGTGTGTGTGTGTGTGTGTCGCGAGCACACCTCTGCTGCGTTGACCTGCGGTGCCCCGCACACACGTTATGCAAATAGGAGATTGACGCTCGCCAAACTCGCATGGAAACACAACTGCGCCCACAGCAGCATAGAGGTTCGAGGAGACGACGTGGTAATACGAGTGGCTTCCGCCCTGCCCTGCCCTGCCCAGCCCTGCCCTGCCCAGCCCTGCCCTGCCCTGCCCTGCCCTGCCCTGCCCTGCCCTGCCCTGCCCTGCCCTGCCCTGCCCAGCCCTGCCCTGCCCTGCCCTGCCCTGCCCTGCTCTGCCCTGCCCTGCCCTGCCCTGCCCAGCCCTGCCCTGCCCTGCCCTAACCGACACCCACCCTCTCCAGGGCGGCGGCGAGCTCGTGGTTGAGGTCCGTGCAGTTGTGCTCGGCAATCAGCCGCAGCTGCTTCTCGTCCTGCATCTTGGCCTGCGTCGCCCTCAGGATGTCGGGCAGCGGCGCCAGCTCCTGCAGCCGCTCCTCGAACTCGGCCTGTGAGGGCGAGAAAGGAGGGAAATTCAATTTTTCCCCACCCGTAAAACAATTTCCAATTTAAAAAAATCAGATAGGATGAAATTTGGATTCGTCGGTACTCTCCAACATTTCTAAAGGAAGCAAGGCACTGCTTGGCGATAAACTTTTTTTTTTCGCACTTAGACTTGGTTTATTGCAAAGAAATAATGACGCACCCCCTATAGGATGTATAATAATGGGCACGTTATTGCAAAATTAGCCTGTATTGCAATTATGTCTTATGGAGAGTCTGACAATTTGTACTGCAATCTGAAATACAGTGGGGATGCTGGAAACGGCAACAGTAAAGCTAAGAAAAGTGCTCGGAGGAACGTGAACCTTGACGCGGTGCAGCTCCGCCTGCACTTGCTCCGAGATGCGGTCCTGGTCAGACTCCACCTGCTCCAGGTGCCGCCGCTGCTCCTCCACTTGCTGCTGGGCCATGAGGTACTGGGGGAACGGCGGGGAACCGGGTCAGGAGTCAAGATTGTTTGAGGGAGTTCCAGAGTTTGGGAAACTGTTTGGCCGATGCGGCGTGTTCATTGGAGGCGCGCGTCCAGAGTGAATGGAAAGCCCAGAGCTGCACCGTGCTTCGTAGCAGGCACAAAAAGTATGATGTAATCGAAAATGCAAAAACAAAAACAAAAGGCGTGTACTGTATCTTTACGGTGACTCGACAGTCTTGAATGAAAGACGGGTCATGCATAGCGGGAGCTGTGTGCCGGGCTGTGGCATGCAATCAATCAGTAATTACTGAAAACTTGATGATGGTTGATTCATCGCACTTCACAAAAGTGCATAGCGCATGGTTGGCAGTTAGCAATACTGAATGAATGAATGAATTTATTAGTGAATGAATGAATGGTAAAACCTGCTGTTACTTTGTTCCTGTAGCCCTCGAGGTGGCCCGCCTGGTCCTCGATGAGCGCACGCATCTCCTCCAGCTCGTCCTGCGCCTCGTCGTACTTCTGCTTGAGCACGCTCGCCACCTGCAGCTGCTGCTGCTGCTGCTCCAGAGCAGCCTCCCTAGTCCCCGCCATCTGAAATGAAGGTCATCGGTCAGCCAGCACGGATGTGGACGGAATGGCGACTGTGGCACTTGGCACTGCTGAAGCCCCCCCGTGTCTCCCGTTGGTGGTGTTCCTCACCAATTTATAGGCGTTATACATGGCATTCGGTCGTTTCACCGACGGCGAATGTAAGGTTTTGTTAGCTGTGTCAGGTTCTGATTGGGGGTCGACGTCGACACTCGAACGCCCCGCAGCTGCCGAAAGTTGCTTTATGGGGACCAGTCGAGCCAAGCTGGCTTCCGGGTTCCGCTGCGCACTCCACGGCGCACTCTACTCCCGCGCACCTTGTTCCGCTGGCTCTCCAGCGCGCGCAGTTTCTGCTCCAGCTCCATGGCGCGCGTCTCCCAGTTCTCCAGGCCGAGCTGCGTCGCCTCCAGGCCCTCCCGGAGGCGCTCCACCTGGGTGCGCAGCTCGCAGTTCTCCAGCATTTTGGCCTCCATGTCCTCCTGCAGGCGGACGACTTGGTCGTTGCGCCAACCCTCGCGGAGCACCAGGGAGCCGCGCTGCGCAGACGCATGCAAACCGTGTCGACGAGTTCCAGGGGTCCCAGGGGTCCCAGGACAAGGACAAGAGCGGCTCATCTCACCATGGAACTCAGGTACTAGATAGGGTCCACCCGAGGTAAAAACTTACATAACAATATTAAGAAATAAAAAAAATTTCCACCCCGCATTATTTTTAGAATAACAAATCATTAACCCAGATGCCCTGCCCTGCCGCACGGGGAACCGCCCCCGCCCTCTCTGGAATCGCACCCTCTCACTCGCACTCACAGCGGAGCCGCAGCTGCCGCAGCCGGGGGATGTGATCGCGCCGTTGGCGGGGGCCGTGATGGCGGTGTTGGCGGGGGCCGCGGCCGCCGCCTTGAGCACCCGCCGGTGGCTCTCCAGGATCTCCCGCTCCCGCTGCACCTGCGCCAGCTCCTTCTGCATGGCACCCAACTCCGTCTCCATCTTGGCCAGCTCATCTTCCTGGGGACGGACCGAGCGCAGTGAGCGGTGGAACCGCGGTGTCGACTGCGGCGGCCGGTCGGCGGCCAGGGCCCTGCCCCGAGACCGCGGGCCTTCGTCATGCTCACGAGGTCCTTGGTGTCGTCGGTGGACCGCTGGGCCCGGTGGGCCGGTGCGTCCTTCTCCGCGCCCTGCTGCACTCGCTGCTGCACCTGCTGCTGCACCTGCTCCCACTCGTCGTCCGAGCGCACGGCCTTCTTGGCGACGGCGCGGTGTCGACGGGGCTTCCCCTTGTCAGCGGACTGCGGGCAGGCACAGGCAGTCCGCCCAGTTCTAGTCAGAATTCTCTTTGCAGAGTAGCGGGTCCGGTGGGTGAGCGTCTGTCTCTGTCTACCTCACACCTCGCCTCGCGCCTCGCCTCGCCTCTCCTCACCTGCCGTCAACTGGAGCCGGCGGGGCAAACTCTGACGGGCAGCTTTGCGATCGGACTTCCGATTACGCGTTCGGTTTTGGGGAGCAGATGTCGATTTTATTTATGACGATCCCAGCTCGCAAATTAATGAGCCTCTCCCTTTATCTATTTCTCTCTCCCTTTCTTTATTTCTTTCTTTATGTCTGTCTCTGTCTCTCTCTGTCTCTCTCTGTCTCTCTGTCAATATCTGTCTCTCTCTCTCTCTCTCTCTCTCTCTCTCTCTCCTTCCCTTCCCTTCCCCTCCCTCTCCCCCCTCCTCTCCCTCTCTCCCTCCCACCGCCCTCTCTCTGAGATGCTGCAGCAGAACCAGACCAGACTAGGGCGAGGTCGAGTCTGTTTCCGTTCACCCGCGCCGCAGCCGCTGCCATGCCGCCGGTTTGATACCGCACTACTGAGCCCTACACACGCGGCCCGCATTTCATCAGAGCCCGAAAGCGCGGGACGGAAACACTGCATCGCACTGTTAAGCCGCACTGCACTGCACTGCACATGCGGCTCCGTTTTAGATCCGTATTGACATTGGAGGCTGATAACACGGGGGGGACAGGTGTGTTGGCTGCAAATGGCATGGCGTCCTCACGGGTCCTCACGGGTACGGGTCCTCACAGGTCCTCACCATAGCTCACGGCGCGTGGCGGCGGCTACCACACCCATGACACGGGGTGACACATGGTGCGAGAGGGACGGGGGCACGACGGCCGGCACAGCCAGCGGGCGGGAGAGAGACAGAGGCAGCCGCATTGTTTGCATCTATGGCAACACGGACGGATGGCCTTGCTGATGCCCGGACCGGACCGCCGCCGGCGCCGCCCTGCCCGTAAGGCACACGGTCCAGGTTCACTCGTCCGCGGAAAAGCACCTCGCCTGGCGCCTCTCGTGGTTGTATAAGCACTCGACACCAAAGACGGGAAATGGCCCCTGACGGACGGTCCCTCATTTGGGAAGCACGCTGCATATGTTTTTTCGCCACATGACGATGAGCGCAATTGTATCGGTGACACTCGCGCCGCGGTGCCGCGCTGTAATGTCACCATAAAAACCAATCCGCTGAAACGCAGGAGAGGCGCGGCGCAGCGTAGCGCGTTGGAGAAGGGGGCGGAGACAACGGGGACATCCAGTTAGCGTTAGCAATTATTTGCGATTTGCGATTCAGCGACTCGGCGATTTGACGATTTACTCCACAACTACATTTGAATTCTCGTATTCCCTGCTGGCAACCGGCCCGGAGAGGAATGATGCAGTGTTTAAAAAGCTGCTCCCGCCAGTGGCGCGTAGCGTTCTTGGGCCACGCGGACAAGGCGGTGGAGTGGAGCAGAGCCCCGCCGCCCCCCTCGCCTCCGTGGAGCAGCCGTTATTGGTCGGTATATGGAAGCAGATCCGCTAAGTCACGGCCTAGCAGTAGTTGGCCAGCGCGGCCACTTTTTTATGCGCATCATCATGGCAACGACTCTGGGCCGCATAAGCAGTTGTAGATTCGTTCAAAACGTTATTTGTCTTACCACTCCTTTCTTTCTCGTGAGATTTCGCAAGCGGCTGATATGAGGCGCGCGTGGGCCCGGGCGGGGCGGGGCGGGGTGGGGCGGGAAGGATGGGATGAGGCTGCGAAAGTGTCACGTAGTTTGAGGGGAGGGCAAGCAACGGGACATCTGCCGGAAATGTAGACAACCGGCGTAACTTTTCCGCCTGTAAGTAGGCAAAAAGCGGGACGTTGCCCCCTCCTCCTCCCTAAAGCCGTTCGTACACTCCCAAAAATGAATGCTTGAACTAACGCAAAATGTACGTTAAATGAGGATTCTTGGCGGAGTTTCTTAAATCAAACAACATGATGCTTGTTTCAAGCATATGAAGTGTGTTCCAAGGATATGAAGCTTGTTCCAAGCATAACGAAGCTTGGCTCCAGTTGTGATGATACTTCAGTCAAGCATAATCTTCTTGAATCGTGCATAGTCATGCTTGGAACAAGCATATTATGCTTGGCGGAGAATTTGCGGTTTAAGCGTAAAAATTGCTTTGGATCAAGCATATTATCTTTTTTGAGAGTGTAGAACTGCCACTGTGCCAAAGTATTCTGCTCGCGCGCGCCTACTATATTCCAGAAGTCACTTTCCAGATTTGGCGATGGACCGGCAGGGCGCTGAGTCAGCGTATTCTGCTCGCGCACGAGCCCACACACAGACACACACACACACACACGCGCGCGCGCACACACACACACACACACACACACACACACACACACACACACACAAAGCAGCACTGTTACAAACATACTCACCGCATGGACCAAAGACAAAAACCAACAAAAAAAATCCACTGCAAACTGAAGAGCGATACATACCGCCTAGAAGGGTATTTCGGCGAAGCTCAGGCCAGAAACGGAGAAGAAGCCTCAGAAGAAGAAAAGCGGAAACAGTATGGAGGAGAACCGCAGCATCGGCCGCGAGCTAACTCAAAAATTTCTGGAAGCTTATCTCTCGCGGATGACCATCTGGTAGGGTATCATATCATATCATCAGCGAGAGCTAAGTTCCCAGATTTTAGTTGGTTCGTGGCGGACGTCCCTGTCTGAGCTTCTCCGAAATACCCAATTGAGCGAGAAACTTCTTTCCCTCGAAGGGGCCTGGAAGCACTTAAATAAACAAAATTATCGGTCGTATAATCGGTCGAGAAAATTTCTATCGCTCCATTCGAATGAGAAAAATGTTATCGCTTACATTGAGAAGTAAAATGTTATCGCTCAGTCGGAACCTTGGTCGGAGCAATGGGTATCTCTCCTCAGTTTCCAGTGTCACTCCGTTTGCGAAGACACTTCACTCAAAAAAAAAAAAATGCTTGCATTGAAGCAAAATGTACGGTAATTGAGGATTCTTGGCGGAGTTTCTTAAATCAAGCATCTGATCAGAGAGCTGCACGAGAACCTCCGGGTGACCGCCTCGCTGACCGCCTGCGGATAGCAGCGGACAGGTTGTGTGGCGAGCGAATCGTCGCGAGAGATAGACAGCCTATGACACTTGTTTCCGTTGTTTGACTGACGCAGCCTGCGGCCGAGAAGCTCCGACGGTGCCTGCCGGCCAGAGACACAGGGCATCTCTGTCACTCCTGTATGCGCACTGTGCTTGGGAGAGAGAAAGCACTATAGCCGGAGCTGGCCCGGCCGCTCGCTCGGCCCGTTCGCTCTGGCTTCGACGGTTTTGATGATTTGATGCGGTGCGGACTCGGTCAGCGTGCGGATAGGTCATGCGGACAGTGCGGCTAGGTCGAAAAACGCTCCGTGCAGCTCTCTGCATCTGATGCTTGTTCCAAGCATAACGATGCTTGGTCCCAGAATAGCAACACTTGAGTCAACCAAATTATGCTCGGCGGAGAATTTGCGGTGTAAGCGTAAAAATTGTTTTGTATCGAACATATTATGCAAACTTTTTTTTAGAGTGTGTGGTGCGACGTCATGTGTGATTGAGTGTGCGTGTGTACCGCTGCCATACAGCCAAGGCAGCGCTAGGACGGCGGCAGTGGCACAGTCGGACAGAGCCTGCCACATAACGATACGATATCTTCCAAGCCCGCACGCAGAAAAATGATTAGTTGTCACTACGAATTAGTTCGTAGATTTTGATGCAAGCACCAAATTTAGTTGTGAGAACTAAGATATTCTTAGTCTCGGCGGGGTCGACTGCGGCGTGGACTGCCCGGTGCCGCGTCGTGGCGTGCGACTCTCGGAGGGCGGTGACGTCCAGGTGGGAGTTGGAGGAAGCGTTTACATGGTTCACGTAACGCGAGGATTCTGTCTTATTTCAGACGGGAGGAAGAAGAAGGAGTTTCCTAGCCGCCACGCACCCCGACCCGACAGTTTGTTATCCCCCTGATATTAAAGTTCTGTTTATTACCGTCGTGCGACGGGCAATGAGACCCACGTTGTCCGGATGACCCCAATTTGGGCGGGTGTGTCAGCGACCGGGCCGGCTGTAGACCCAGTCCGCCTCCGGGCCTCCTGGTCCTGGTCTGGGCCCGGCAAAAGCCAATAGCCTGGCCTGGCATCGCTCTGGCGTCGCGTGCTGCGTAGTGCGGAGCCGAGCTCGTTGGTCTAGGGCCAGGTCCGACCGCCTGTGGGCCAGCGGGATAGGCAACCGCGCGGCAAGTGAGCACGGCGGGTATGCCTACCCGGGACTTCGCAGGCGCTACCTGACCGCACGGAGGGTACACGACACGGTCCTCAGCAATTTTCTTGTCGAAATGACATTTATTGGTGTGGTGCAAAGTATCCCTATCCCACCCCGCGCCGCCCAGGTGGAATGCATCTGCAAGGATGGACGGATGACCTGTCTTGTCCTATCGTTCATTGCCACGACGTCCGCTGGCTTTTTCCTTGGCTTTGACTCCAGAGCTCCAGAGCGGTTCCAGAGCGACCGGCGGCTTTGGTTTGGCAGAGGTTAGCAGGAGCAAGAGCTCAGCACTGTACTTGTTTTCGTCGGGACACCTTTAAAAAAGAGCAAAATGCTGACACAGAATCGACTTCCTTTTTCAGCAAAAATGTATTTCAAGGAGGCGACTTCCAGATTTAGCCACAGCAGGGTTTTTTGCCGTACAGAAGTGACGGCTAAAAATAAAGATTTCCGATGCGAGGAGCTGCGCCCCGTCCCGAGTGGGCCTGGGAGGGGGTATTGGGGTGCACAGTCTGTAGAGTAGTCCGCGCCGGTGAATTCTGACAGTGAGAATTTGTTTGGAGCTTCGTTACAGTCGCTAGAAATGTTTGTTGGGTGGCAGAGCGGGGCCCGCTGCCTGCAAATGTGCAGCACTGTGTAGAGCCTGGTCACTGGACGGAGCCGGAGCCTCCACGTGCGAATCCACATCTGGCCCCCATTTTGTTTTTGTGTTTATTTGGCGCGTAGCCCGGGCCGTCCGCAGAGGGCATGACCCGGGCCGGGCCGCAGAAGCAGTGGCGTGTCGTCCTGCATGACACGAGAGGGGGAGGGGCCACCGCCAGCCACTGGAGTGGCAACCAGGTTGTTCGCGTCCGCGCGTGTCGTCCCAGCTGGCGGGCCCTGGCCCTGGCCACGCGGGGATTCGGGTGCTATAGGATAGTATCTTCTGTTACGTTATTTGTGTCCCGGTGCCGCCGTGCCCCCTTCCACTCCCGTGCACAGCACGGCATATAGGCGTCGAGAGAAGCACGCAACTCGGCCAGCGGCGGGCGTCGCCGTAGGTGGCCGGTTTTCGGAAACGAAAGCTCCGCAGATTAACCGTTAGATCCGGACGGAACGGTATACGGGGCCGTTGGCAGTGGCGCAGTAGAAACGTTAGCACCTACGCCGAGGCATTTAAAGGTCCGTGTGCAGAAGAGCAATCGGCCGTCCGTCATCGGCTCAATACCGACGGCACCGGAGACGGACGGACGTACTATTATGCTATAATTTTTAAAGCGTCTTTAGTCACTTCAGCTCTGATTACAGGCGGGAGAAAAAAGAATTATCGACTCATGTTGTGATAACGCGGAGAACTCATAGCAAAGACGAGAGGGGGTCAGTAAGTGGTGGTACTGTTCTAAGAGACGTTTTATTGCAAAGCTTGTTGCCTAACCAATGTCAATTATAACCAAATATATCACAGAACACTTTTGATGAATTGTTCATTTTTTATGAATGGCTATTACGGCCAAATTAAATAAATTTTTAGGAGACTCTCAAGTGGGTTCCCAGTCAAAGGGTGACTGTGTTTTCCAAATAAGAATGTGACAAAAGATTCGTGCACCCGTCTGGCGTACATTTCAGAACTAAGGGTCTTGTTGCATTTGCAGGGACTTGTCAGGAACATCAGTATCAGTTTGCAAAACATTACCTGCTCCTACAAATATCTAGGACAGGTCACATCTAAGAAACTATATCACAGAAACTTGGAGGGAACATTTTTTCCCAGTTTTACAAATTTATACTTGTCTTCTTCTCTTTCCTCCGCAAAATCAATAAAACATTAACAAAACAAAACAACAATAAGACATTGCGCACTTCATAAAATAAAATTATTTCTACACATTGTTCTCATTTCGAAACATCCTACATTTACTTAGCTCAGTATCACACGACCGACGAAAAGCGTTTTCGTCCGAATTCTCTCTTAAAACTAAACCGCAGACGCCGCGACGACGCAGAGCGCCTGCGATAGCTAGGGTAGGCCAGCCCGCACAGCACGCGTGCGTGCTGAAGTCAGAGTTGCCTACCCACCAGGCGCCATGTGCGCTGAAGTCCCACGAAATCATACTCGTGAAGGTGACAATATCGTGGGCGTCCTTGAACATTTTGGATATGAATGACTTCGCCCAGCGAAAGGAATTCTTGATTCAAGCCTAGAACAGCGTATTCTTAAAGCATTCAAGAATATAATTCTCGATCTAAGAATTTTTCTTGATTTAACTCTAAGATTGGCTTGATCCAAGAAAATATTCTTGAATGCTTTTAGCCTAAGAATCTGTTTCTCTGGGTGTTGGTGATCGGTGACCATGTGTACACCTCAGCACCGAGACCGAGTTGCTCGTCGCGTCAAAACACACAGTCCGAGGTTTGAGGTGAATCTCTGGTCCAGAGAGGACGCCCTCGCCTCGGAGTAAACGTCCTCTTCTCTTCTCACTCCCACTTCCTCTTCCCCTCCCTCTCTGAGTCTCCCTCTATTTTGCGCGGGCCGTGAGGATTAGCCGGCAGCCGTCGATGGGTTGAGGGACTAAGCAGCGCGGGTTCATCTTGGCCTCGAAGGGCATCCCCGGCGCGAGAGTCACGGTGCACCGGGACAGGATGGTGACCAGGGCCATCTTCACCTGCACCAACCCTAGCCGCATGCCTGCAATCCAAGCAAAAGGTTATCGAGTCAGCTGTTCTGTAGCGACCTCAAAGTAATGCCGTATGGTGCTGGTACTGACCGATGCAGATACGGGGTCCATCGCCGAAGGGCATGTACAACATAGGGTGCCTAGCCTTCTTGGCCTCCTCGGTGAAGCGCATGGGGTCGTACTTGTTGGGCTCCGGCCAGTACTCCGGGTCGGTGTGCAGGGCCTTGACTGGGATCACGAGCCGAGCGCCCTTTTCCAGCATCACGTCCGTGAGGGGCAGCTGCCGCTTGACCATGGCCTCACGCGTCAGGAACGGCACTGGCGGGTACATGCGCATAGTCTCTGCCGAAATAGAAGCAACGTCGTTATAGATAGCGGAGATTGCCACACTGTCTTAAGTAGAAATAAAGCTGAAAGAGTTGACGATGGAATCACGCGACCCTATCTAGCATTTGTAATTACCGGATAGCAGAAGCCATTACAATTTGAATTCGCTGAGCAACAGTAGTTTAGGTTTCCTGGTTTCATACACCAGTCCCAGGATACAAGAAATTTTTGAACAAAGAAAGAAAATGTTCGATTCATATTCCCGGGACTATTTCCACCCTTCAAAACCCTACCTTGAACGGCCATGTCCATGTAGGGCAGGTCCATGATGGTGTCGTAGTCCACCTTGCCGCCGTGCTTCTTCAGCACCGCGTCGATCTCAGCAATCACCTTCTCCTGGATGTCGGGGTACTTGGCCAGCTCGTACAGCGTGAACGAGGTGGTGGTTGAGGTGGTCTCGAAGGCCGCCAAGAAGAACACAAATACTTGGGCAGCGATCTGGCTCTCGGTGAGCCTAAGGCGGGCGTCGTTGTCAGCGGCTTGGGGCTGGCCGTTGGCGCCGTTGGCCTTGTCGTTGTCCTCGGTGCCGTGGGCGTCCGGGGGCAGAAAGCCCTCGTTCTTGAGCTTGATGAGCATGTTAAGCACGTCGGCGCGGTCCACGCCGTTTTTCTCGCGGTAGGACACCATCTCGGACACGATGCGGGTGAAGAACTCTCTGACGTCTGCGGGCATCGTGTGGATACCAAACGCATGCATGATGCCGCTTGCGAAGAAGGAGAGGATCAGGCGGAAGTTGAGATTCATACTGGGCTCAAACGCTCTCTGACCCATCCGCCGGAACTCTGAGTTCGGGTTCTTCATCGAGTTGCTCTCGATGCCGAAGGCCACCGAGGAGATGATGTCGGTGGCGAAGCGGGCCACCAGCTCGCGCACGTCCTCTTCGTACTTGCCACCGTTCTTCTTCATAGAGTCGGTGATGTGCTCGGCGAGGAAAACAGAGCAATCGGTGAGGGTCTGGAACATGTACTTAATCTTGCCCGTCGAGAAGGTGGGGCTCAGCTTGACGCGCATGTTTCGCCAGGGCTGGCCGGACAGTGCGAAGAGGTGAGCCGACAGGGGGTCCTTGTCCGCGTCAAAGAACATGCCGCGGCCGTTGAAGTCCTGGAACTCCTTGATGAACACCTGGCGGATGATGTCCAGATCGTGGATTTGCAGCAGCGGGACGCCCAGGAAGTAGGTGCCGATGTAGCGCTCGTGCTTGTGCTGGAAGTACACGGAGCTGCACACCTCGTCCATGGGGCTCTTTCCCAGAACCGAGGCTCCGAAGTTGCCGAAGGGCACGGTGGGTCGCACCGTGGGAACCTTCCGGCGCTGCCAGTACGTATACGTGTAGCGCAAGTAGGCGTAGACGGCAGTCCACACCGCCAGCACCGCGCCGGCCACGTAGGTCAGCGCCAGCATCATGAGGCCTGCGCACGGGATAACAGCACTGTGAGGACAACCCCTGAAACCGCACTGGGGCAATTATATAACCAGTGGCTGCTGCGTGACGGACACATATTTTTGATACTCTAGCCCTCGCTGCAACGTCTTTTTCTACGATAGTTGTGTTTGCGATCGTAGTTATGCAGGTTTTAATCACTTGCAACTTTTTAAAATATAGAAGCAATAACTGTTTGAGAATTGTTAGCATCACGTTTTACTTTATTTTTAAATAAATTCAAACAGTTCGACACAATTTTTTTTTTTGGAATAATTTAGAAACTTTTTGTATTTACAAAAAACGAGATTCAAAACTACTCCATTTGTGACTTTGCCTTCTTGAAAACTAGGCGAAGGGCCAGGCAGGAGCGGGAGGCTAGGCGCGGACAGCCCTACGCATATGTGTGCGGGAGTGGGAGAGCAGGGCTAGGAAGGGTCGGCATCGCCTATGGCGCAGCCCACGCCACGCCTTCGGTGCGTGGTGCGTTGCCTGCGACGCCTCGCCTCGCCACGCCGCGCCACAGCTGTAAACTGCTGTGAACCGAAACTCGTAATGAAACGGTCATTCATCGCCGCAGAGCCATAAGTGCATAGACGTGTGCCAACTAACAGCAGTCTATTAAAGGAACACGAACAGTGGTTGAGGAGCCTCAGCCTAATGCGCCGCCACTACTTATGCACAAACACACAAACACGGGCAAACACTAAACGGGGCCCCCGCGTATGAGGTCTCCGGCTGGGGCCATGAAGGTGCTGCGAAAGCGATAACGGTAATGCCAGCCCGTAATAGGGCCTGCCGAAAAAATATGTGTAAAATTTTCAATGACTCCACAGTTGGAACTGTATAAACGGCTATAAACCTACCGAGACTAATTACGATTACATTGTCATACGTTTTGCAACTACTATGCTTCTGATAAAAGCTCAATACTCATAAAGTTACCAGTTGAAGTATGCATTTCGCTTTCCCTCTGCGTGGCAGACACAAAATTTCCCATACCTGTCACGTGTTGAGGTCGCTCGGGCCTTGCGGCGAGTATCCTTCCGACTGCTGCTCGAGTATCCAGGGGAAGAGCGAGAAGTGTTTTTGTGATTGCTATGACATCTGGTTTGAACCCTGCCGGGGCCTGCGCAGCTGTTTTATGGGCCCGACTGAGGCCGCCTCCTCCTGGGCACTGCGGCTGAACGGAGGTTGGTTTTGGTGGTGGAGGGGGAGGTGGAGGAGGAAGCGGAGGCTAGGCCTGGCCCGGCCCGGCGGTCCGAGGAGACGAGACACGGAACAGAAAGAGAGGCGCGCTTCGCGCCGGCCGGTGGAGGGGAGATAAAGACAAGTATAACGAATCGGGATTCGCGTGCACCAGACGAAGGGGGAGGAGGGAGGAGGGAGGGGAAGTCGGCCTGATGGAGGAGTCACATATCTCCCCGGCTCGAGGTACCAATGAAAGATATCTGCGGCCAGCCTGCTGCTGGCTAGGCCGCAGCGAGTATGCGTCCTCTCCCGACAATCGTGACCCGACGATTAGCCACACGACATGAATGGCTATTACGCCCGAAGTTATATTTTTTAGAGACTCTCGGGCGGGTTTCCAGCCAAAGGGTGGTTGTGTTTTCTAAATGTGACACAACATTAGTGCACCCGCCTGGCGTGCATTTCAGAACATTCGGGCTTGTTATATTAGGATCAGTTTGCAAACCATTTTATTACCTGCTCATACGAATATTTAGCACACGTACATCTAAGATAATATATCACAGAAACTTGAAGGGAACATTTTTTTTCTTTTTTACAAATTTTAACGTTGTCTTCTTCCCGTCCCTCACCGAACTCAATCAAACATTAACAAAACATAACAACAATCGGACATCGCGCACTTCATAAAATGAAGTAGTTTCTACAAATCGTTCTCCTTTCGAAACATCCTGGATTACTTTGGATCAGTATCACACGACCGACGATTAGCGTTGCCAACCAAATACGTCCAAATTCTCTCTTAGCACTAAAACTGCACACGCCGCGACGACGCAGAGCGCCTGCAAAAGCTGGGGTAGGCCAGCCCGCACAGCACGCGTGCGTGCTGAAGTCAGACTTTGCCTACCCACCAGGCGTCGTGTGCGCTGAAGTCTCACGTAATCAGTTTGTGTGGGTGACAGTACCGTGGGCGTCCTTGCACATTTTAGATATGAATGACTTAATGATCGGCGACCATGTGTACACCTCAGCACCGAGACCGAGTTGCTCGTCGCGTCAAAACACGCAGTACGAGGTTTGAGGTGAATCTCTGGTCCAGAGAGGACGCCCTCGCCTCGGAGTAAACGTCCTCTTCTCTTCTCACTCCCACTCCCACTTCCTCTTCCCCTCCCTCTCTGAGTCTCCCTCTATTTGGCGCGGGCCGTGAGGATTAGCCGGCAGCCGTCGATGGGTTGAGGGACTAAGCAGCGCGGGTTCATCCTGGCCTCGAAGGGCATCCCCGGCGCGAGAGTCACGGTGCACCGGGACAGGATGGTGACCAGGGCCATCTTCACCTGCACCAACCCTAGCCGCATGCCTGCAATCCAAGCAAAAGGTTATCGAGTCAGCTGTTCTGTAGCGACCTCAAAGTAATGCCGTATGGTGCTGGTACTGACCGATGCAGATACGGGGTCCATCGCCGAAGGGCATGTACAACATAGGGTGCCTGGCCTTCTTGGCCTCCTCGGTGAAGCGCATGGGGTCGTACTTGTTGGGCTCCGGCCAGTACTCCGGGTCGGTGTGCAGGGCCTTGACGGGGATCACGAGCCGAGCGCCCTTTTCCAGCATCACGTCCGTGAGGGGCAGCTGCCGCTTGACCATGGCCTCACGCGTCAGGAACGGCACTGGCGGGTACATGCGCATAGTCTCTGCCGAAATAGAAGCAACGTCGTTATAGATAGCGGAGATTGTCACACTGTCTTAAGTAGAAATAAAGCTGAAAGAGTTGACGATGGAATCACGCGACCCTATCTAGCATTTGTAATTACCGGAGAGCAGAAGCCATTACAATTTGAATTCGCTGAGAAACAGTAGTTTAGGTTTCCTGGTTTCATACACCAGTCCCAGGATACAAGAAATTTTTGAACAAAGAAAGAAAATGTTCTATTCATATTCCCGGGACTATTTCCACCCTTCAAAACCCTACCTTGAACGGCCATGTCCATGTAGGGCAGGTCCATGATGGTGTCGTAGTTCACCTTGCCGCCGTGCTTCTTCAGCACCGCGTCGATCTCAGCAATCACTTTCTTCTGGATGTCGGGGTACTTGGCCAGCTCGTACAGCGTGAACGAGGTGGTGGTTGAGGTGGTCTCGAAGCCCGCCAAGAAAAACACAAATACTTGGGCAGCGATCTGGCTCTCGGTGAGCCTAAGGCGGGCGTCGTTGTCAGCGGCTTGGGGCTGGCCGTTGGCGCCGTTGGCCTTGTCGTTGTCCTCGGTGCCGTGGGCGTCCGGGGGCAGAAAGCCCTCGTTCTTGAGCTTGATGAGCATGTTAAGCACGTCGGCGCGGTCCACGCCGTTTTTCTCGCGGTAGGACACCATCTCGGACACGATGCGGGTGAAGAACTCTCTGACGTCTGCGGGCATCGTGTGGATACCAAACGCATGCATGATGCCACTTGCGAAGAAGGAGAGGATCAGGCGGAAGTTGAGATTCATACTGGGCTCAAACGCTCTCTGACCCATCCGCCGGAACTCTGAGTTCGGGTTCTTCATCGAGTTGCTCTCGATGCCGAAGGCCACCGAGGAGATGATGTCGGTGGAGAAGCGGGCCACCAGCTCGCGCACGTCCTCTTCGTACTTGCCACCGTTCTTCTTCATAGAGTCGGTGATGTGCTCGGCGAGGAAAACAGAGCAATCGCTGAGGGTCTGGAACATGTACTTAATCTTGCCCGTCGAGAAGGTGGGGCTCAGCTTGACGCGCATGTTTCGCCAGGGCTGGCCGGACAGTGCGAAGAGGTGAGCCGACAGGGGGTCCTTGTCCGCGTCAAAGAACACGCCGCGGCCGTTGAAGTCCTGGAACTCCTTGATGAACACCTGGCGGATGATGTCCGGATCGTGGATTTGCAGCAGCGGGACGCCCAGGAAGTAGGTGCCGATGTAGCGCTCGTGCTTGTGCTGGAAGTACACGGAGCTGCACACCTCGTCCATGGGGCTCTTGCCCAGAACCGAGGCTCCGAAGTTGCCGAAGGGCACGGTGGGTCGCACCGTGGGAACTTTACGGCGCTGCCAGTACGTATACGTGTAGCGCAAGTAGGCGTAGACGGCAGTCCACACCGCCAGCACCGCGCCGGCCACGTAGGTCAGCGCCAGCATCATGAGGCCTGCGCACGGGATAACAGCACTGTGAGGACAACCCCTGAAACCGCACTGGGGCAATTATATAACCAGTGGCTGCTGCGTGACGGACACATATTTTTGATACTCTAGCCCACGCTGCAACGTCTTTTACTAGTCTATCAAAGGAACACGAACTGTGGTTGAGGAGCCTCAGCCTAACGCCCCTACTACTTATGCACAAACACACAAACACACAAACACGGGCAAACACTAAACGGGGCCCCCGCGTTGCTGCGAAAACGGTAACGGTAATGGCAGCCCGTAACAGAGCCTGCCGAAAAAATATGTGAAAAATGTTCTATGACTCCAAATTTGGAACTCTATAAACGGTTATAAACTTACCGAGACTAATTGCGATTACATTGTCACACGTTTCCCAAATAATATGCTTCTGATAAAAGCTCAATACTAATAAAGGTACCAGTTCAAGTATGCATTTCGCTTTCCCTCTGCGTGGTATACTCAAAATTATCTCATACCCGTCACGCGTTGAGGTCGGGTCGGTCTTTGCGGCGAGTATCCTTCCGACTGCTGTCCGAGTATCCAGGGGAAGAGCGAGAAGTGTTTTTGTGACTAGTATGCCGTCTGTTCTGAACTCCGCCGAGGCGTGCGCAGCTGTTTTATGGGCCCGACTGAGGCCCCCTCCGCGCTTGGGCACTGCGGCTGAGAGCAGGGTGGTTGCGGTGGTGGAGGGGGAGGGGGAGGCGGAAGTGGAGTTGGAGGCAGAGGCTAGGCCTGGCCCGGCCCGCACGGAGAAAAAACATTACTGGTCGCGACTAATTTTTATGTTGATTTTCAGACGAGCAGTAAATTTTTGTTCGAATAACTAAAATTTAGTTGGGGAAACTAAATTTTAGTTGCACCAACGCAACGTCAGTTGCGTCAACGCATAGGTTCACTACATGAGCAAAGAGCAGATTTTTTTTTTTTTTAGTGACTGCACCAGACCTCTTCGTTGGAGCAACTAACGTTTTGTTGGTGCGACTAAAATTTAGTTTCCCCGACTAAATTTTAGTTATCCGAACAAAAATTTACTGCTTGTCTGATAATCAACTTAAAAATTAGTTGCGACCACTAATGTTTTTTCTCCGTGCGGCCCGGCGGTCAGAGGAGACGAGACAAGGAACACAACAAGAGGCGCGCTGCGCGCCGGCCGGTGGACGGGAGATAGTGAAAATTATAGCGTATCGGGATTCGCGTGCACCAGACGAGGGGGGAGCAGGCAGGCTAATGGAGGAGTCACATATCTCCCCGGCTCGGGGTACCAGCGAAAGTTATCTGCGGCTGGCCTGCTGTTACGCTATTACGCCAAAATTACATCAATTTTTTTTTTTTTTGCAGACTCTTGGGCGGGTTCCCAGTCAAAGGGTGTGTTTTCTAAATGTGACACAAGATTAGTGCACCCACCTGGAGTGCATTTAAGAACTAAGGGACTTCTCGCATATGTAGGGACTTGTGAGGAACATCAGTGTCAGTTTGCAAAACATTTTATTACTTGCTCAAACAATATCTAAGACAAGTTACATCTAAGAAAGTATATCACAGAAACTTAGAGGGTACATTTTTTTTCTTTTTTACAAATTTATACGTTGTCTTCTTCCCTTCCCTCAGCAACCGCAAATAAGACGCCCACTTCAGAAAATCAAAGAATTTCTACACATTCTTCTCATTTCGAAAAACCTACATTAATTTGGCCGAGTATCACACGACCGACGACAAGTGTTTTCGACCAAATACGTCCAAAATTCTCTCTTACAACTAAAACCGCAGACGCCGCGACGACGCAGAGCGCCTGCGATCGCTACGGTAGGCCAGCCCGCACAGCACGCGTGCGTGCTGAAGTCAGACTTTGCCTACCCACCAGGCGTCGTGTGCGCTGAAGTCTCACGGAATCAGTCTGTGAGGGTGACAATATCGAGGGCATTACTTTCAGGTCGATCCTTGTACATTTAAGGTGTAAATGACTTGGTGATCGGCGACCATGTGTACACCTCAGCACCGAGACCGAGTCGCTCGTCGCGTCAAAACACACAGTCCGAGGTATGAGGTGAATTGTGCGAGGACACCATCGCCTCTTCTCACTCCCACTTCCTCTTCCCTCTCCGAGTCTCTCTCTACTTGGCGCGGGCTGTCAGAATCAGCCGGCAGCCGGCGGCGGGCTGGGGGATTACGCAGCGCGGGTTCATCTTGGCCTCGAAGGGCATCCCCGGCGCGAGAGCCACGGTGCACCGGGACAGGATGGTGACCAGGGCCATCTTCACCTGCACCAACCCTAGCCGCATGCCTGCAATCCAAGGAGAAGGTTTTCGATTTAGCTGTTCTGTATCTCAAAGTAATGCCGTATGGTGCTGTTACTGACCGATGCAGATACGGGGTCCATCGCCGAAGGGCAGGTACACCATGGGGTGCCTGGCCTTCTTGGCCTCCTCGGTGAATCGCATGGGGTCGTACTTGTTGGGCTCGGGCCAGTACTCCGGGTCGTTGTGCAGGGCCTTGACGGGGATCAAGAGGCGAGTGCCCTTGTCCAGCATCACGTCCGTGAGGGGCAGCTGCCGCTTGACCATAGTCTCACGGTTCAGGAAAGGCACCGGTGGATACAGCCGCATCGTCTCTGCCGAAAGAGAACCAATTTTTTTTTATTCTAGAAAATGAAAGAACTAGGAAAAGGTACTCTCAATCACCGATAAAAGTGCAATCACTTGACTTTATCTGCCACGAGCCCCGCGGGGGACTCGACGCGTAAGCTTTAATTCATTTCCTTTCCAATAATCCAAGTCAACAGTCACCGAAATGTTTCCGAGAAAAAAAATCAGAGAGAAAAAGGAAGGCTTGGGCGCTGCAGACATTTTTAAGAATTTGGATGATAAATTAAATTTTATTTTCTCGAGCGCACTGTGTATGAACCGACCCCTAGATATGGTCTCGTCCTGTAAAGGTACCTCATGACACTCATGTCCCCGGAATACCCGAGAAAACTGTCCAGTCATTTGGTATTTCAGTAGCTGCACACAATTTTCACGATTGGTGTGGCCCTCGGCTCTGATATCCTGAATGGGTCCTACCGCAATGTATCTAGAACGAGCCTTAGAAATGAGTTGACAGCCAGACTCACCTTGAACGACCATGTCCATGTAGGGCAGGTCCATGATGGTGTCGTAGTCCACCTTGCCGCCGTGCTTCTTCAGCACCGCGTCGATCTCAGCAATCACCTTCTCCTGGATGTCGGGGTACTTGGCCAGCTCGTACAGCGTGAACGAGGTGGTGGTTGAGGTGGTCTCGAAGCCCGCCAAGAAGAACACAAATACTTGGGCAGCGATCTGGCTCTCGGTGAGCCTAAGGCGGGCGTCGTTGTCAGCGGCTTGGGGCTGGCCGTTGGCGCCGTTGGCCTTGTCGTTGTCCTCGGTGCCGTGGGCGTCCGGGGGCAGAAAGCCCTCGTTCTTGAGCTTGATGAGCATGTTAAGCATGTCGGCGCGGTCCACGCCGTTTTTCTCGCGGTAGGACACCATCTCGGACACGATGTCCGTGAAGAACTTGTACACGTCCGAGGGTACACTGCGGAGGCGAGTCACCCTCATGATGTCGCCTGCGAAGAAAGAGAGCAGCTGGCGGATATTGACATTCAGACTGGGCTCAAACGATTTCTGACCCATCCGCCGGAACTCTGAGTTCGGGTTCTTCATCGAGTTGCTCTCGATGCCGAAGGCCACCGAGGAGATGATGTCGGTGGAGAAGCGGGCCGCCAGCTCGCGCATGTCCTCTTCGTACTTGCCACCGTTCTTCTTCATAGAGTCGGTGATGTGCTCGGCGAGGAAAACAGAGCAATCGCTGAGGGTCTGGAACATGTACTTAATCTTGCCCGTCGAGAAGGTGGGGCTCAGCTTGACGCGCATGTTTCGCCAGGGCTGGCCGGACAGTGCGAACAGGTGGCCCGACAGAACGTCGCTGTCCGGGTCGGAGAAAACGCCTCGGCCGTTGAAGTCCTGGAACTCCTTGATGAACACCTGGCGGATGATGTCCAGATCGTGGATTTGCAGCAGCGGGACGCCCAGGAAGTAGGTGCCGATGTAGCGCTCGTGCTTGTGCTGGAAGTACATGTCGGCGGCGCGCTCGGCGATGGAGCACTCTCCCAGCACGGTGCGAGCGTAGTTCCCGAAGGGCGCAGTGGGCGGTACGACGGGCACCTGCCGGCGCTGCCAGTACGTCAGAGAGTAGCGGAAGTAGGCGTAGACGGCAGCGCACACCGCCAGCACCGCGCCGGCCACGTAGGTCAGCGCCAGCATTGTGGAGGCGGAGATGAGTGAGGTCTGCGAAATGATTTCGTCCGAGTATTGACTTGAAAAATTAGTGGTAACACTCTCTTAACGGTATTTTTCCGTAATCTGGCGCCGGCGGGACGGTGTCCCCGGATTTCTCGTACCTTTCGCAGTAGGCCTTCTCCGCGGCCGGTTGAGTCCTCCCGTTCCGGTGGTCCGGCCGAGTCCGAGTGCGGGAGCGATCCTTTGGCACCAGCACGGTGTGCGCGTGTGTTTTATGTGCATGAGCGCGGCGAGCGTGGAGGGACTGGCGAAGCGGCCGAATACCAGGGGGCCATAAAATCGGAGGTTTTTGGATGGCGGTTCGTGTGAGCCTGTAGGTGTGAAATGCGAGGAGAAGTGGCGGGCGGGGACGACGAGGGGCCCAATCAAGGTAAAGTTCCTTTACACCAAACAAAATAGCCACCAAATGAGCCCACCATTTTTAAGACCAAAAATTGCGTTTAGGAAAGAGCATCCAGTTTCGCCTGTTTTTAGCCAGAAAATTGTTTGTGCTCCTAGTTTTCAAGAAAGCAATAGGACGAAGGGGAAAGATCCGAAAAATTACAGGAGCCCCCTCATGCCCCTGAGGTGCTCAGAAGCGACCGTGTTTTGTCGTGTGATGCGCTAGACATGAGGTGTAGTATAGGCTGCCTACTTTCTGGGCGTGTACACGTTTCTCGGCCTTCCGGGGTCATAAGTGTCATGAGACACAAATTTCATGACGAAACCACATCTAGGGGACGTTCCAAAGACGCGACTGCACCCGAAACACAAAATTTCCGCTTACCCATGCGGCTACTGTGCGACATTGCTATATCGTGCGCTTCCGGTACTGTAGCCACTATCGCCTCGCAGATTAGGACACCAAATACAAGGGCTCGTTTTACCAAATCATTAACATCGCTGCGCCTTGCTTTGCCAGCTCATTTGCACGCACTGCAAGTCACGGCCACACGGCCACGGGCCGCGGCTTCCGATCGGTGGTCACTCGGTGGCGCTCTTGTCTTCCTATCTTTCTGGACCCTCGTAAATATTGTGGATTAAAAAGAAATAAAAAGAAAAGAATCCAATCTTTCTGAAGGTGATTATTCCTGGTAGTAACTGTCTTATCTTCGTTGGGACAGATGGCCCACTAGCTTCACGCGGGACCGCAGCAAAACAGCAGGCCCGTCAAAACAGCAGGTCCGTCAAAACAGCAGGTTGGTAGGGCACCAAAACAGCAGGTCCTTCAACAACACACCAGGTCAGTAGGCTAGGTTGGCTTAGGCTGGGTTAGGTTAGGTTCGGTTTTCGTGCGGTGTCACGAACGGCAGGCGCCCACGATCATGTCGAACGCGTGGACATGTCGAAACGCTTGTGTTTGTACGCATATTAACCGAAACTGTGTAGCTTCAATATTGTTTTCCTTTTGTACTGTACAGTATGCGTACTACATCATTAGATTATGACATTCTAACAGCGCCGAGTATATCGATCAGCTGCTCAAATATTGAGCGATGAATAGGAAAGGGATCAGAAAATAAGTGGACGGATATTATTTCTGAGTTTATTGCAAGAGTACAGAGATCTAATGATAGATAGTTCTACATTTGTATTAGAATTTTATAAATTATGTTCTACCGGACAATAAAATAGGTTTCAATAGAAAGCAAGGTAAAGCTAAGCAGATTATCTGGTTGCACCTAGCACAGAAATCAATGTGACTAATAGATTGCCATGGAATACTATTCCAGTGCTTGAGAATGTGCAGTAACAGGAGAATTTTCATTAACCACCAAGCTAAGAAAAGTCAGAAGCCTCACTTCAAAACTGAAATTATATTTCCTTGACAGAACCCTTTTTCTTTTTTACACAAATATGTACTTCAGTGAATAGGTAAAGAAAGTCTTTGGTCTTCTTCAGTTCTAACAACAGGCACACAACAAGCTTAAACTCTTTTTTTTTGAAAATTGCTGAAGAAAAACAGATTACACTGGTTCCTGAACAGCTAATGGATCAGTACACAAAATTTGAAGTACACAAAATTTGAATAGCAACTTCTGTTTTCAACTCTTCCATTTAATTCAATCCTTTGATTTTTCAAATAAAACAGCATCATATCAGAGCATGAATACTTTTCAAAAATTAACACATGCTTGTCATGCCCATTTACAATAAATACAGTACCACTTAGAATGTAACTGAATCATAGATAGGAATAAAAAATTTACCTCTTAATATATTCAGTATAGTTAAATTGTGCAATAAATAAAATATTCATTTTTCACTGGGGAAGCTACAACTGAAAAGTTTCAAGCAACCTGTGAACATGGGAACATGTGAACTAGGAGTAACAAGTGCAAATTTACAGGAGACAACAAAATTGGCGATTTTCAAGTAAAAGAGATAACCAAGTCCAAACAGATAAGATAATAACTGACTAAACAACATCATCTGCACTTATACAGTCTGATGAACAGTGCAAATAACTTATCAAAAACAGTACTAATTATTGCAGTCAGAAGGTAATACAACCTATGATTCACTCAATATTAATACAGAACCTTATTACTATTTCAAAATCACAAGGTATCAAATCACAACAAAGATATAACAAGGTACAAACAACCTCTAACATCATCAGATCTCTAAAAGAATATATATTTGGTTCCCTCCTAATCAGCAGTCCATTTTATTACTTTGCTGGGGTTGCTGACGTGGTAATTTTGTTTCAGCTTCTAGAGAGTTGGCAGCTTCAAGGACTTGCAATAGGCTATTCAGAAGTCCAGAGAGAGCAGTCCGTAGTTCTTGCTCAGTTCTAGTTGTGACATACAAATCTGAAAGAAGTAAATCACATTTTATTACCAGTTTGTTTGAAAATTCACAGGAAAGTTAATTTAGACCAAACACATACCTGATTTGTCCTGGGAGATGTGTTTGCAGTATAAGATGAGAATGCTTATGACATCATCCTCTTCCAAACACGCCGGTACCACATCACCACCCCATAATCCGCTGAAAACATTGCACACGAACAATCAGGTATCACTCCAATAATGCTTGAAAAGATCATACCATGAAATTTCCATAAAGTGCATCTTACCGATTTTCTTTTGCCCAGTTGAGAGCAGCAGCCCACCGTGCCTCCTGAAGTAAATGCATCAGAGTATTTTCTGCATTGCCCCCCATAAGAGGAATAGTTCCTTCTGGGGGTGGTGTTGGAGTTGCTGATGGTGTTAGTGATGGTGTTGCTGTGGGAGTATGCTGTTCCCCTTCAACATTATCTTCCAGTGCAGTTTTAAGTTGAATGACCTCACTAGAAATATCGTGAAGCTGGAGACAAACAATACGATTGTTATATTGACATCTCAGGCCACAAAATATCAAAGAAAAAGTCACTTTACTTGTTTAAAAAAAAAATCAAAACAAAAAAATCCAGACTCTTACCTGATTTGTTTCTGCAGCAGATGTCAGGGCTCCAACCATTCTATTAGCTGCCTCCAGGACCATGACTAGCTGGAAATGCAGCTTGTACAGAGCCTTTCCCACATCAAGTAACAGTTCCAGGTTGCTTGTTAGGATTCCACCAGATTCACCCAACAGTTCAAGCTTTGCACTGGCTCTGACTGCATCAACACACTGTTAAAAACAAAAATGCAGAGAATGGTACAGAGTTTTGGATTATTTCCTAGTTTAACTACACAACACTAAGTATTGAAAATGTTCAGTACCTCAGCAAGATGATCTTTCCTATCTAAAAACGTGTCCAAGTGCTCTTGAACTTCCAACGATCCAAACCGAAGAGCTTCAGTGAGACGAGAGCTGTCAAGTACCTCAGGGGAAAACCACACAAGAGGTGCAATAGCACGAGCATCAAGCTGCTCACAGAGTGATAGTAAATGTGCTCTGAGATCAGAACCTGCTGCATCTCTCTCTAAATATATACATGCTTCCTGTGTCAACTGAACGGCTTTGCTACTGACATCCTAAGAATAGAAAAATTTTTGGTCAGAAAAAGACAAGGGAAAAGACACCATGGAAAAATAATGTATTGTATGTCTTCAGTACTCACACGAACAAGACGGTGCAACAAGAAAAACAGCTCAAGGGGAGAAGATGGTACTCGAGATAGCAGGCTTTGAATGTGTCTTCGCCATGCCTCTTCAGTATCATCTCGCAGAATAGGACGGAACGTCATCAGTGCTGATAAATTTGGTGAGGCGTTGCATGGTGTTACATCCCCTAAATCTCCGGCACTTGACCCACTATAACAAGTAATAATAAATACAATAGAGACAAACATGAGCAACATTTTTCCAATAATGTAAGGGCATTGTCAGAATATTAACCTTGTGTCAGACCGGTTGTCTGAGCGCCTTCGATGCTGGAGACTGAGAGATGATGGAGGAAAAAGAACAACACTTCCGCCTGTTGAGCTGCTGCTCAGCTCGCGGGCCATAGCAACTTCATCTAATGGTGACTCAGATCCCACTTCATCATCAGATGACTCCTCCAAAACATTTCGCTGCACAGGAATGTAGTAGGTTCAATATCTACTCCCAGAAAAGGAATACACAGTAGGAAAATCAAATCAAATCTTACCCTGTTTCGTTTACTAAGAACAGGAGTTTTCTCACTGAGGCTTTCTTCCAGTTGCCGTAGGCTGGGTTCACCTTCAGTTTCACCTTCACTAAGAGGTCTTCTACGAACTCCCCAGTTGAAATTATCAGTGCTCTCACCCTGTATATTATAAAAAAAGTAAACCAAGTAATATAAAATAACATAGAACTTAATTGAGTGGGTTATGCAGTATCATAACACAAGTTATTTGTAATGGCTCCTTACCTCAACGCTTTCACTTTCATACTCAAGGAAATCAAAATCTTTGAAGACTCCAAACTGTTCAGTGCCAGCTCCATCATCTCGCCGAGAACCTCCCGATAAATCGTTGTTCGGTCCAGACATCTCTTCAGTGGATGATGCCATGCTTGACTGTCGTTCCATCAAGTCAGAACTCTGACTGAATATGACCTGCAGAGTCAATATTATTGAATTAATCAAAGAGTTAAATGTCAGAGCTACACACAAGCAAATGTACTGCCTTTACATAACAACAGACAAGTTTGGGAAACATTGATGGATATGGATCTTATCAAACAATGTATTAAACGGTTCAAGATGAACTAGCTCAAGTAAACATATACTGAATGGGAGCAGATGTATAGGAAAGAGGAGATCACTTTTGAGTACACTTTATACACTTGTTTAAAGTTCAGTAACAGTAGTAACAATTCACAAGGAAAAACAAATGCAAATATTCAGAGGTGTTGTGCACTCACAATAAGCAAAATCATGGTTGGAACATGCTGTTTAGCTTGCTTGTACTACAAAGAAATTTACATTTTAAGAGGATAAGCTCACTAAAGCTTTTGATTGAGTGCACAGCGTGTGATATGGACAATGAAAATGCAGCTTTTTGTGAAGCTGTTATGCTTATGGATCTGACTCTTAAAACTCTTGCATACACATTTCTCATGAATGAAAACATGTGTGATATGAAGATGTCTTTATATTTTTCACAAAACAATAAAGACACAAAAAGCCTGAGGGGTGAGAACATGAATGAAAGCTACGTGTTGGGAGATGTATAGCGACTTAGCACGAGTTACCTTGTGGTATGAGAGTATTAAACCATCCTAAACAAACCAAAGAGGGGAAAAAAAAATCAAAGGAAAGGTGTCAGTGGCAAATAAACCAATTCATAACAACTATTATCAGAAAAACTGTATAATGTGATTGACATAATACTGAGATGGAAAACCCTTAATGTAGCATGTTACATTAAGCAATTTTCATAACCACAACCACATAAAGAGAGAGGCTAGATCTGAAGTATAAGTCTATAAAATTGACTGGCAAAAGTTTAAATGTAGAACTTGGCAATCATTTACTATCCTGGTCAGTACTTGGCCAACACTGAATTCAATTTTTTGCTGTCTTTCTTCACCAACCTATTTTAAAGAAAATTTTTAGGAGGGATATACTTACAGAGGGACTCTTTGGAAGCCCAACACGCTGTCCACATGTTGTCAGGAGATTGACAAGGCATTCCCTGACTCGGCCCTGATAAAAAGATAATATGCTTTTCACAAATTCAAATTTACCAATGAAAGTTTGACTGAAAATTTAATTTTCTCAGCACACAGACCTGCGACATCCATGGTCTCTTCCAGCCAGCTATGTTAGTCCCTTCGGCCGGAGAAAGAGACACAGAGCGCCTCGGCGATAGGGCTGTGCCTGGGGTGGTGCTAGTGTTATGAGCTGGACCAGGCAAGGCACTCAGTGCAACTGTTGCAGCAGAGGATGCAGCAGAAGTGTTGGCTGTACTGGCAACACCAGAGGCATTCACTGGAGTTACACTTGCTGCTGCAGTTGAAACCCCAGAGATGCTTGGTGCAGCACCATCCTTGTCCTCCACTTTGCTGACGTGTCTTCGTCCAATTAGAGGAGTTTGAGACAGATCAAATGTAAATTCCATAGTGCGACCTGAGAAATAAAATAATGAGAACCTGTTGGTTAAAATATCGAGTGTAGAAGAGAAAAGAAAAAGGGGGTAACATATGGCATACCTGGCAATTCCTTTTTAGTGAAGAGCTCATTATCTGTAAATGATGGGTGAGGTGAAGACATACTGGACTCCCAATGGGAGGAATGGGTTGCTGTTGGTGGAGCCACTAGGGTTGATGATCGAGTCACTACCAACTTCAAAATTTTAAGAGCTTCCCGCCAATGTGCTCCCTGAAATTTTAACACATGTATAGTGCTAGTATTTTAATTGTAAAACCATTCTCCAAAAATAAAAAGTCCTCTAATCCACAAAAAATGCAATGGCGCATTGATTGGGATCCATGCATTACATCAAGCTTAAACTGAAACAATTACATATGTCTCTTACCTCAATGTATTTGTGAATAACCCGTAAGAGATCACCATTGATTGGTTGTGCAGCTGCAGCTGCCAAATCCACATAATGTAGCATGCAATGAATGATGCTTAACACAGATAGCTGAACACTCGATGGTCCTTTTTCCAAGACCTAACAGGAAGAAAGCAATCATACAATAATTGAAGTGAGTGCTAATGAAGACGTGAAATTGAGAGAGCCGAATTTCAGACATTACCTCCACTAAAAATGCAATCATGTTTAGACCCAAATGGGCATAAGTGTCATACAAATACTTAACAACACATTTCGTCCACTGAAAACTTTCTTTACTAAATGTTCGACGGCTATATAAAGTCATTACAGTGGCAAGATTTTCCAGTTTCTTGCTCTTGTCGGTGGAAGCCTGTGGAAAATTCCAATTGATATAGTACAAGAAGAAATAAAGGCTTGAAAATTGAAGTTTGCTTTACTGGTACTTACCTGAGCAATATTTTCAGCACTCATGATACATAGCTCATTGGCATCTTCATAATGCAGTAATAGATATGGTAACAATGCTATTACATTCATAGGAAATGCTAAACTTTGAGTTGGGTCTACAAATGGTAAATCCAATAAAAGAGTGAACTGAGGTAGCAAACTCATCACAGAATCATAAGTATTGGGATTTGTACAACCCTGAAAATTACAGAAATATATTGTAAGCTAGAATCATATACGAAATTCTAACAAATGTTCTATAATTTAGGAGAACACACTAAATTCATCACTCTTACCTTCAGAAGCAGAGCATGCACTCCAGGGAAATTATTCCATCTTAACTGCGCTTGTAGCTTTTCTACTTTATCTCGTGCATCAGGTCGATCAAGAGGTAAACGGTGTAGAACTCTACTTAACAATCTAAGAGCTAATAGAAACTCATGCTCAAAATCAGATTCTAAAAGTGAAACTGCCAGCCAAAATAGTTGAGCTAAAATTGTCAGTTTGTCATCCTGCAGAAACAAAATTCCAGGGTTAAAAAGAATCAAGAAATAGATGTAGAAGACAATATAATGCATCAGGACACACCTGTGAAGCACTGTCGCCAAGAAGTTTGAGGGATTGAGCAGATCTGGAACGGCACAGGTTGGTGGAATGATACTTGCTACCTAACCCAGCACAAACTGCTGAACGTGACTCAAGCTCTGACATTACTCTTCCTCTCATCTCTGTGGGTAATAACACATGCATTGGAATATTGAGCCATATTAACATATCACTATAACGTCAATACAGGAATGTTCCTGACCTTTATTATCATTTGCTGGCGACTGCATTGATTTACGCATATTGTAGGATACAGAATAGCTTGTGCTTCTTGTGTGGCCAGTAGTTCCTAAATTAGAAGTTAAGGGATTGTTCCCATTGCCATAAAGTCCTGTTACACCTCCTCCAGGGCTGCGCTTTCCTCCTGCAGCCACGACAGAAGTCTCTTTGTTGTTCAAATTTGGAGTGGACTTAAATATTTCCTTCATGAAGTCAAGAGGCCGGAAGTCAGATTCCAGTGAATCTACAGCTGCCTCCAAAGTTAAGAGTAGCTCTGTGACGTAGCCCTAAAAGAGAGGATTGTGAAATTGAGAAAAGCCATGAATAGCCAACATATCATTTTTTGAGGAACTTGAATGTTAACAAAGACAATGGTGATCTCACCTGCATATCTTCTCCTTGTTCAGCAACTGTTTCCACTAGACGTGATAGAATATCTGAGAGCATTCTTGAATTTATAGGAACTCTTAGCGCACGGAAAAGCTGCCAACACGAATAGTGAATATTGTATCAAATGTAATTTTGTAAGGGCTAAATGAATAAATATTTTAACAGACACATACTTGAAGTGATCTTCCTGCATAATGACGAGAGGAGCAAGATAATCCTAGCTGCAGAGCGGTTTGTGCCCATCTTTCACTGATGAGTGCTTGTGGCAATGAATCCCTGAAGGTCCTCAATACGTGTTGTAAGAAGATATCTAACTGCTCCACTGAATGTACAGACCAAACCTTGGCCGTGATATCCTCATAATTCCACAAGGGGAGATTCTGCCTAAAGTTTGCAAAATTAAGATAGCACATATTATCAAAGTTGCTGGATAATTGCAATGAGAAATATCAAGAATTACTCTGCATACCGTGATGCTAGGAAGTCTATGAGAGACTTTATAACATCTTGGATTGGCATGTTTGGTCCCGGAAGAGGCTTAGGGCTGCTTGTCCAATTGGAACTGTCCTCAGCTATGACTATCACTGGTCCAACTGAGCTAACAGGAACAACAGTGGTTACTGTGCTCACCGAACAGATGGGTCCCACAATGGATACTGTCTTGGTGGTGTCTACAAAATAATGAAGGGATTCAATAAAAAATTATAGACAAAAAGGTTTTAAAAAATTGCATTTATACTAATCCCCACAGCAGAGTAGACCATACCTGAACCACCACAAGTAGCCATGGTCACATTGCTCCCATTTCCTGCAGTTATTGTAGAAGTTGTTGCCACCACACTGGGTCCCTGCATGTAGCTGTCGAATTCTGCATCTGTCTCTGAGATGGAGATGAAACAAGAAGACAGGTCAGTACGAGGGCTTGGGACAAAATATTCCTACTGGTCGATAAAACATAATATGATTTTTTTTTACTTCTCCGTAATTTCCATGACAATTAGCAGATGCCACACAGGTCTTATGTTGATGCCTACCTGTAAAGTTGTGCTTGTGGATGGGGAGCTGGGGCTTGGACACGCCTAAGGCCAGCTGGTGGGTCTTGGAGGCAAGCAGCACCCTAGCCACGGTCAGATGATCGCAGTGGTCGGCCAGCACCACAAGCAGGTTGAGCAGCAGCTGCTTGCAGTGTTCGTGCACGAGGGCGCGCGAGTGGTCCAGCCCCAGGAACAGCATGTGCAGCATGAGGGGCACGTGCACGGACCAGTCCACCTCCACGCCGTCCACCACGATGTCCGTCAGCAGCATCACAGCCAGGTTGCACCTGTCACCGCCCGTACAGATGATAAGGCTCATGTTAGCGTACAGAGCGCCTGGCGGGTAGGCAACAGCGAGTTGTGCGAGCACGCTTGTCGTGCGGGCTGGCCTATCCTGACACTGGCAGGCGCCCGCCGCCGGGCTACAGCAACGGGCTCAGCTCAGGCTCACCTGTGAAAGCCGCTGCTGGGCTGGGTGCAGTCCGGGAGGTACTCGGTGAGCGGAGCGAAGTAGCCGCCGTACTCGGGCATGGGCAGCGGGTGGGGCTGCGGGATGTCGAACTTGTTGGGCGGCGAGTTGGCGCTGGCCGCCGCGCTCCTGGACGTCAAGGTGTACGTGTCCTCTGGCTGCGGCCCCTGCGACAGGAGAGCCAACGGGTGCTGTACGGCGGCAGCGACAAGTGACGGGACCGCGGGGCCACGGGCCAAGACTCACCTCCTGGTCCGACGAGGCGGGGACTTCGTCGGGAAGGGTCGCGGGTCCCGACGCGGTCCTCCCCTTCTCCGGGCGCGGCCGCAGGGCTGTGTCCGACTTGGTGGTCCTGTTGTAGGAGGACAAACGTCAAGGCCGAGAACGCGAGCACTCAGAAAGGGGCTGGCAACTCAGTAGGGATCGCCTGAAGCGATGCTGACCGCCTGCAAATGGGTCGAAATATGTCCATCGCCTCTGCTTACCATGTCTAAACCGGGCGAGGCGGAGTTGTAGTGCTTGTTTTACTTTTAACTATAGTACTTGTGCGGTGTACCAAACATTTGTCGACGCCGACAAATGCACATACGTTATAAAAGAATGGGGGCAAAGTTGGCGACTTTATCAATTTTGATTTTACAAAGACAGCAAACAGAAATACACTGGAATCTGAATAAAAAGAACGTGTGCGGCCAGCACCGCTTCACTAGTCATCACTAAGAGCTAGAGTCGGTGACTCACCCGGTGCACGCCTTGGCGGGGTCCTCGCCGCTGTGCCGCTTGGTGTGGATGGTGCCCTTCTCGTGGGCGGGTGGCGCCGACGGCGGGTCCCCAGGGCCGCCGGCCGGCTGCTCGGCCGAGTGGGAGGACGCCTTGCGGACGGACGTGAGCCGGAAGAAGGGCGGCGTCTCGGTGCGCTCGATGAGCCACGACAGCGTCTCCACGGTCTGCAGCTCCGTCGTCATCTCGTCCATGAGGCGGTCGGGTCGGGCGCGCGCCAAGTGCAGCGCCACGCGCTTGGCCTGGGGCGGGGCAGAGCGGGGCAGAGCGATTAATCAGAGGCGTCGAGGCGTAGCGTGGGGGGCGGGGCCGGCCGGGCCGGACTAAGCAGTACCGACTTGGAAAAACAAACACCACCTAACTACAAATGGCCCCCTCCGGAACAGGTGCCGGCCGGGCAAGCCCTGCGCTGGAGGCGTCTGTCCACGCTGCACTGGGCCGCTGACGGCCGCTGATCGGCCCCGGTCCCGTTCCAGTTCGGCGGGACGTGCACATATTGCAGCGCCGACGTTTACGTGCCGCTCCTCCGCCCTCTCTGTCCGGCCTCAAGGTCATGTTATGGGGGAGGCTCACCGCCGCCCGGCCTGCGAACAGCCACGACGGGGACCGTAGGGGACCGACGGATACCCCTCGCGCGCCGAGGGCAATAAATTCGGCGGCCCTTTTCACGGCCACGGCCACGGCCAATGGCTGGCCATGGCATCGACGACGCCTCGTCTCGCCCACCCCAGCCCGATCGAGTCCCACCCGGGATGGCCGATATCGCCGATCGGGGGACCCCACCACGACCATTGGCCTTGTCGGCGGGTCTCCGATGATCCACTGGCCGCGCGCCAGGCCCCCGCCGTCCTCCGCAGGGGGGGGGGGGGGCGTTCTACGTCACGCCACTCGAGCAGAGGCATAACCAGACCACCACCCGACCACCACCCATGTCTCGTCGGGGCCTCGAGCACCCCGGGAGACCCCCGTGCTCGAGCCACGTTCGGCCACGTTGGGTTTTACGAGCGGAACTTTTTTGCAGATGTGGAGGGGAAACGAGCCAGGGCGGGGGCGGATCCGGGGCAAAGGGGAGGGGGGGGCACCCAGGGGGAAGGCCGCACCACTGCCTTCCTGCGCAGACAGCGGGGGCGCCAACTTGATGAAATGAAACTTCAGCGAGAGCGGGATTACACACATGAGAACATAGTGGCCACCACAACCACTAACGGATGCGGCACCACGTGGGCACGAGCGGCGCCCAGAGAGCCAGCCCAGGCCGGCCGGACGCCGCGCCTAATCCCGGTCTCGGCCACAAATCTGACCCCCGCCCCCCGCTGAAGTCAAGCAGCTTACGATATAGGTGGGCCCGGCTTTATCCTGAAACACGCGCCCGCCATCCCAATATAAAGCCGCCGACTTAAAACAAGGACCGCCTCCGCCCCGGCAAACTCCTCGTCACGGCCATCCGCACCGCGATGTAGACGGGCCGCCTGCCGCCTGCCCGATGACCGAGCAGCAGCTCCGGGCAATACCTCCACCGGCACGTGCAGCGCGGGCGCAGTCCCACCCAGCGGGAGCCGGAATACAGTACTACCACAGGATCATCAGGAAGTAGGAAGGGAGGGAGGCCGAGGAGAGGGAGGGAGGGAGGGAGGGAGGGAGAGAGAAAGGAGAAGAAGAAGAAGAAGAGAGAGAGAGAGAGAGAGAGAGAGAGAGAGAGAGAGAGAGAGAGAGAGAGAGAGAGAGAGAGAGAGAGAGAGAGAGAGAGAGAGAGAGAGAGAGAGAGAGAGAGAGAGAGAGAGAGAGAGAGAGAGAGAGAGAGAGAGAGAGAGAGAGAGAGAGAGAGAGGAGAGAGAGAGAGAGAGAGAGGGAGGGAGGGAGGGAGGGACGAGGAAGGACACTACTAACGGGAGGCGGCCGGGGCGCCTGCAACATACGGGGTAGGCAAGCCCGCAGCACAGGCGTGCCTGGCTGAGGCCGGCGGCCTACCCTCGCCACGGCAGGCGCTCCCGGCTCCCGGCAGTCAACAGTCAGCGGCCTCGTGGCAGCGGCAGCAGCGGCAGCAGCGGCAGCAGCTCCCCGCCCGTTTGTCCGGGACGGCGCGGGCGGGACAGTGACAGTGACGAATGACGAGCCGTTTCAGTCGCGGCCGGCGGCCGTCGCTCCCCCGTCAGGTGATTTGCGACGCCGCGACGAGAGCGCCAAGGTGCCGCCCCCGCGGCCAAACCGCGCCCAGCCGCCCGCCGCCGGCACCGGAGCAGCAGGCAGCAAAGCATCCTATTGGAAGCCGTCATCCCGCCCGGCGCAAGTGCAAACACATGCCGACACGGGAATCCGGGGATGTTACATCTTCCGCAGCCATTCACTCTTGTCTCTCTCTCTCTCTCTCTCTCTCTCTCTCTCTCTCTCTCTCTCTCTCTCTCTCTCTCTCTCTCTCTCTCTCTCTCTCTCTCTCTCTCTCTCTCTCTCTCTCTCGTAAGCTTGTACTTTGTATTTTGTCTATAACTGTGCTGCAGTTCAATGGCAAATAAATTTCAAATTTCAAAAAAATAAATTAAAAAAAATTCAAATTTCTCTCTCTCTCTCTCTCTCTCTCTCTCTCTCTCTCTCTCTCTCTCAGACACACACACACACACACATGCCTTTGTAACAGGTGGCGTTGGCCACAGACACGGCCGCCCAGCCCTCGCCCGCACCGCGGACACGAGGCCGCGCCGTTCTAGTTCACGCCCGGAGCAAAGTTTCGGCAAGGCGGCGGCGGCGGCGGCGAGCCAGCAGCACGCGGCCCGGACCCGTCTGCCGCCCCTGGACGTGCCCGTGCCCCGCACCCTCCGCCTGCCGCCTGCACCTCCGGCCTCCTGCCGCCCCCCTGGCCAGGCGTTCGGTGCCGCCGCCGGGCCCCGGAGTCGAGAGCGGCGGAGGGTTTCCGCCAACGTCCGACAAAAGCGGCCCATTACATATTCCATGCATTGCCTAAGCCCAACTCGACCCGGTGCCTTGGCTGGTGCCGCGCCCAGGCCTCGGCTGGGCCTGTCTCATCGCGGACGTGAGGAGGGTAACGGCGCGGGCCCCGCACACACACACACACACACACACACACACACACACACACACACACACACACGCACACACACACACACACACACACACACGCACGCACGCACGCACGTGAGCTCGTTGAGCTCGTTCCAAACTACACACGAGTCTAAGACCCGCGCCGTTCCGGCGGACTTATATGGCTGGCAGCCCCCGAGTTCCGCCACGGCCGGGGGTACCGGGCTATTCCACGGCAGGGCAGGTCCCCCGGCGTTAACGACACGCACGCACACACATGCCCGCCACGCCAGCTGTGGAGGTCTAATCTGGTCCGAGCCAAACACCCTTGTCGGCCTTATCCACGTCCCAAGCCCACTTCTCCAGCTGGTGTCCAGCCGGGTGTCCGTGACGTCCCTGCCGACCCTGGAACCGGCCGGGGCCGACCGCCGCCTACAGCAGCAGGAGCAACAGCAGCAGCAGCAGCAGCAACAGCAGCGACAACTGGAAGGAAAGCACTCACAAAGGGCAGCAGCTCGTTGGGCGCCATCCCCGACACGATGAGGAGGTACCGGATGATGACCTTGAGGTTGTTGGGCCAGCACGAGCACAACGTGGCCCACACCTCCTCCATCTCCTTGGGGTGCGAGTCGGAGAACTGAAACACACAGACAGAAAACAAAAAAATTACTACATTTTTATCTACACACACCACACACGTCAGCATCGCATTAGGAGATGAGGATGAGAAGGTGGAGGAGAAGGTGAAAGGGGAAGGTGAAGGAGAACGTGGAGGACAAGGACGAGAAGGTGGAGGAGAAGGAGGAGGAGGTGGAGGAGAAGGAAGAGGAGGTGGAGGGCCGAGATGACGCTACGGAATTTATAGACGGCACTTAACCATTCCGCGCTCTCCTGCGGGTCGCGCCTGCACCTCACCTGTCCTCACAAGGACACGCGGACGGCCGTGAGTGAGCGAGTAGAGTGATAGCCGTAAGCGATCTTCCCTCCTCCTCGGAGGCGCTGCGTGGTGCGAGTCGGCTCTGGCTGTGAGAGAGGGCGCAACCACCTCGGACGCAGCCGGCGAGCCGGCGCAGCCCTGCCGTGACGGACCTCGGCTCGGCGCTCGGCTGCCCTATAGGCTGCTGCCGCTGCTGCCGCTGCCGCCGCTGCTGCGGTCAGCACAGCGCACGCCCGGGCCGGACCGCGTGTCACCCACCATCTACTCCTTCTTTTCTGAAGGGTGCAGATGGAGTGGGATCCCGTCGTACACATCAGTCACATCCCCACACTCCCTCCGGGCCGGAAACCCATCGCGCGTTGTCAATAATAGGCGCGGGCGGCTGAGGAGGGGGCGGGGGGCGGGGGCACCTGCCACACATTAATCATCCCAGAGAAATGGAGGGGCTTTCCGGGACGTCCGTGTGCCGGAGGTGCCGGAGGTGTCGGAGGTGCCGTAGGAGCCGGAGGCGTCAGACGGGGAGGAGAGGGTAGGGCGGAGCGGGCTGCACCTGGGACAGGACCCGCGGAGCCGCGGCACATGCACGGAGAGCGTCCTGACTCAAAACGGGAAGCGTTCCGTCCGTATCGACAGCCAGACCGCGGAACGGAGAAAGAGAGAGAGAGAGAGAGAGAGAGAGAGAGAGAGAGAGAGAGCGAGAGAGACAGATAGAGAGTTGAGAGAGAGAGAGACAGATAGAGAGTTGAGAGAGAGAGAGCGGCAGACCCAGCGGAGCACTCCATACCAAGAATACTGAAGTGACGCGGAGCGAACCACGAGTCCGCCTTTTGGTGAGCCAGGTAGTGTTTCTAGTGCCCAAGAAATTTTCGTTTTTTTTTTTTTAATAATTGTAAAACTTTTTCGGGGGCACATCAGAGACATTAAACAAAGGAGGGCGGAAGCCAAGACGGGACCACGGGACCGCTGAGAACAGCAAAGCTTCTGGAACGGATCGGCGGGGATACCGGACACCGTGGCAGAGTTGAGTTAATCACCATGCACTATCGGCGACTCCGTAATCCCCTCCCCTGTTTTGGAGAGCTTCCCTTTCTGACGAGGGGGCGGGTGGGCGGCCGGCGTCGGCGGCACGGCGATTGACTCCACCCTCGCACGGCTACCTCTCCTCTCCCGCTGGCTGCGCCCCGCCGCACTGCCGCCCCTAGGGAGCGCTCCGCTCCGGTGCGCTTCGCTCGGCCCACCGCCAACACCAGCCGCACAAACAACGCGAGAGGCAGAGAGTGCGCGGCCGTCATCAACTTTTGATCGATTCCCCCCCCCCCCTCCTCCTCCTCCGGGGCACAACTTATCGGGCTCAGAGCGAGGCGAGTCCTGGGACGGAAAGGGTTCCAGAAGGGTTCCAGAAGGGTTCCAGAACGGATCCAGAACGGCTCCAGCAGGGCCGACACTGCGGGGTGCGGGACAGGACCCTGACAGGACAGGGCTCCGGCCTTGGCCGCACACACATGTGTCCGGCCGCACACTGCACGTCCCCCCCGGCGAAGCCTTTGTCTCCTCCCGAGGAGCGTGCAAGGTTTCAGCACAGGAAAAAAATAAAACAGATTCGCTGGGTTAGCGAATTTTTTGCTGGTCCAGCGAACTCTGATTTAAAAAAACGCGTCTCAAGATTATTTTGCTCTCAGCGAATTTTTCGTTCACTCAGTGAAAATTTTGGTCTGCGTTAGCGAATTCTTTGCTGGATCAGCGAAAAAAAAATGCGGATACGCAAATTTAGGGAACACTTTTTATTTTCCGTGTGCTCCCGCTTCAGCACATACGCAGCGCTGAGTACCCTCCCCCGCAGAGTACCGTGGTGATGTCCGGCACCACAAGAACAAGGCCTACGTGCTCTGATCCGGGTCAATGCCTCCCTCTCCGATCAGAGCAGAGACGGCCCGGGGAGCTCTGGGCGCTGAAGGGGATTAAACATCGGCTGGGGGGAGTGCGGGGGCGGGGGTGACGACGGCAGACTGTCCTGTCCAGGCTGACGTCGAGGGTGACGGGCGGGGCGCGGGGACATCGACAAGGGTCCCCCCGCCGTTAAAGCTAAAGCCCCCGGACTGGATCCCCGGGTCGCCCCCCCCCCTCTCTCTCTTCTCTCTTCTCTCTTCTCTCTTCTCTCTTCTCTCTCTCTCTTCTCTCTTCTCTCTTCTCTCTTCTCCCTTCCCCGACCCCTCCCCCTTCACTCTTCCAACCCAAGCAGCGACGATGCTCATCGAAATTCCGAGCGGAACTCTATTGTGCCTTTGTGTCAGTGCGGAGACATGTAAACAGTGGTGAGCACGAACCCCCGCACGCGCCGCCCACGCGCCGCCCACGGGGCTCTGGGTCACGACACGATAGACGGGCAGCAGACTCGTGACCCTGTCTGCGGGAGTCCCCTCGCCAAAAGTAAGCCACAAAAGTCTACACGGCAGGCGGGATGCATTCGGCATGCATGGCGCCCCGCACACCCTGCACACGCGCCGCCACGCGCCGCCACGCGCACGTCATAGTACGGCTCACGTCTCACCGCCCCACCCACCGCCATAATCTGCTATTGGGCGATAATGACGATACGTGATACTGATCCAATCCAGGCCCCCCCCCCCCCTCATCCCCACGAGTACCGAGAACTCTCGCCATAAGCCTCATTGACGCCAGCAGAAACCGGAGAGGGGTTTGCTGAGGGCTTTGGTACGGGGGGATGGGAATCAACAATTCCACGACGCGCCCACGCTTCGATAACACAACACACCCTACTAATTAAAAAAAAAAATAGAAAAATACCCAGCGTCTAAACGACAAAATAAATAAGAGAGGCGGAATATGACCGCAATAAAAACTAAAAATAACGACAATAAAAATGAAATGAAAATGGTTGGCTCCGCTGCTTTACCTTGGCCGTGATGTAGAACAGGTTGTTGAGCACCATCTCCGTGGCCTCCGCGGAGCCCCAGCCCTCGCGGCGGCCGCCGGCACGCGTCAGCTCCGAGGCGTAGTACTGCAACAGAAAGCACACGGCACGGCGGCACGGCGTCAGTCAGGGCATCGGAGGGGAGACGGCGCTTTGATGTCACATTGGGCGGCAGCGGCGGCTACCAACACAATCATCGTGAGTGGCAGGCTGCGGCGGGCTGCGGTATGCTTCCGAATTCTGGAAAAGGCTGAATAAAAAGACAGAGTGAATACAGGGGGCGGGTGTGACGTCTGCTGGGCTGGGGGCCCGCGAGATCAAATATCTGCGAGAGATCGCGGCGGGGGCCGCGGGGGCTGCGGGGGCTGCGGGGGCGAGGCCGACCCCGAATGGGTACGACCGGGGCGGGCTGGAAGCCATAGGGCGAGCCCGAGCATTGTGAACCAGATCGATGTGACGGGCTGCGGTTTGATCTGCACCCAGCTGTGCGACCCGGCCCGGCATATCTGTGAGAGGCGGGTCGCCGCTGCTGCTGCTGCTGCTGCTGCTGCTGCTGCTGCTGCTGCTGCTGCTGCTGCTGCTGCTGCATGTGCGTCACTCCCCGGACAGGCCGCAGCAGCCTGCGGGGACCCCGAGAGTTGTCCCGTCCCGTCCCCAAGACCAGCAGCACGCAGTTCTACACCACCTTCACCACGTCGTGCGCCGCCCCGCAGCGTTAGGGGGCGCTTACTGGCTACAACGACTTGAAGTCAGTGTGCCTGCCGCACACTGCACATCTCTCGCCACACTTCTGCCTCAGAGATGTGAAAAATTGAAAAATTTCCCAGGATTTGTTCGTTTTGACTAGCTGTACGGGAACAATTCCACAAAAAATTGAAAAATTTCACTAACATTTTCAGTCCAATTTTTTATTTTATTTTTCGGAAAATTTACATCTTTACCTCAGATCGCGGCTCGATGACGCGCCCACAGCCGCCCCCGCAGGAGGGCTCCCAGCCCGGGGGCTATCCGGCTGTCGTCAGCGTAAGGTAGGGAGTGTGTCGGGCACACGACACACACACCTGGTGAGCAGGGACCCGTGTCCTTGGCCGGCCCCGCCCGGAGCTGCCCGAGGGAGGCCGCTATTAGCCTGCCCCGCCCCGCCCCGCCCCGCCCTCACCTGCCCTGGACCACCTCTCATTTACCGCCCATCCCCGGAAGCACCCCACCCACCTGGCCGCCGCCCCGCCCGCATCGCTATGGGCGGGCATGTCGATACCGATGATATGCTCACCTCATGAATGGAGATGGGCCTCAGCTCCGGGCTCATCCGGACAGGGTGCGGCCTTGGAACCGGGAGCCGGGACCGGCAGCCACCCTCCTCGCAACACCGTACCTCATGCCGCAGCTGGGGCCACACACACACACACACACACACACACACACACACACACACACACACACACACACATCCCGCTCGGTCGCAGCCCTCCACAACCCCCCGGCCCCGCTCCCCACCCCGACACGAGCCTAGCGCCGTGGAGTGTGTTGGAGCGGTTTTCAAACCAGTGTTCGTCTTCCCGCCAGTCCCTCGAGGCCGCCAGTTTCACACGCGGGCGCTGCGAATCACGACAATAAAAAGCGAAACGGATGTGTGAGTGCGGCAGCCATCCGATGGCAAAGGCCTGAGGCCCAACTCGACCCCCCAGTCAGGCTCAAGGACTCTTTACAGAAGAGGCGTTCACAGAGCCCTGCATGCGCCATCCTTGGGGGGGATTTCTCTCTCACCTACACGCTAACCCCGTCTCACAGTCGAACATTTCTAGACAAACGCACAGACTCGCAAAAATCTTTTTCAAATCTCTAAAAGATACCAAAACGGAATCGCTACCCCACTTTTCGTGTTTCGAACTAAGAGGCGTGTCCGCCGCCAGCGCGGACCTGAGCAGGAACGGCGCCTGCCGGGTAGGCAACCACGACCTCTCCGAGCACGCGTGTCGTGCGGGCTGGCCTACCCCAGCACTCGCAGGCGCTCGGCGTGTCGCCGTTCGCGTTTGAGGGTAGAGGACGGAATGGACAGCGCAGCGGCACAGAAGGGTGATACTCCGCTGTGCCTCCTGTCGCAAGGCACGCTCGCGGCTGACGGCGCTTGCACTTCCCGCCAGTTCCGGCACGGCACGGCACGGCACGGCACGGCACGGCACGCTGCGCACTCGCTGCAGGGGCGGCTGCAGGCGCCCGCTCCCCGCACATGCACCGAGCCTACGCCGGGCGCTGCGTCCTCCTGCAAGCCCGGTTTTACAGGGCGTGTAATGACGCTGTAAAGACAGCCCGCTCCGCAAGACGACCCTCTCGTCCGCCCGGGGGAAAAAAAAAATGTCCCGGCGCGTCAACTAATTTCTCTTTTTTTACGTCTCCCTTCTCCCTCCCCCGCACTGCCTCATCCTATCCATCATCCACCACTTGGGCGGGAGTTCGGCTCACCTGGAAGTAGGAGAGCGGGTTGGCGGGCGGCACGCTGGGGTCGACCAGCTCCATGTTGTGCAGCCAGGGCAGCAGGTACTGCAGCAGCAGCTGCCGCACCTCGGGCCGCGCCGTCTGGAAGCGGTGCGTGATCTCTGCAACACCAAACAGGCCATCAAGCGCACCGCGCACGTGTCGAACACAACGTAGCGCGTAATGAATAAAAGAAACGTGTGAATGAGAGAGGCGGGCGGTGGTGGCCGTGCCGTGAAGGTTCATGGAGCCGTTACACGCGCGCGCGCGCATACACGCACGCACACACAGCACCATCCACATAGCTCACGGCTCTTTTTGACGGCCGCTCCATTCAGGGGTAGGGGGTGTGGCGTAGTGCGCCAAGTGTGACTATAGCCGCTCCACATTAACGGCGAATGAAACACCAGTTGAGAAGGAGAGAGAGGGAGAGAGAGGGCTTTGGGGCGGCGCAAATGGTTTGAAGCGACACGAAAGCGGCATTACTGCTGGCCAAAAGAGAAGCGTGGCAAAGTGAGAGTAGTGAGCAGCTCTTGGGGACGGAGGGGGTGGCCGAGCAAATAAAACGAGTTATGAGGGAGTGAGAGTGTGTGAGGGAGAAAGGGAGAAACAGAGAAGCAGAGAGGGAGAGAGCAAGGGAGACGGAGAGAGATGGAGAGAGGGAGGGAGAAAGAGAGGAAGCAGGGGAGATGAGATCCACGAATGGGATTCGGTTTGTATCTTTTAGAGGCGGGGAGGGGGAGTGACAGCGTCAGCCAATACGTACGCAAGGCGGCCGGGTTGATGCTGACTAAGTTGACTTTGACCCGCAGAGACCTCCACCCGCCTGCGCTCTGATGATGTCTAGGGGAGGGAGGGAGGGAGGGAGGGAGGGAGGGGGAGAGAGAGAGAGAGAGAGAGAGAGAGAGAGAGAGAGAGAGAGAGAGAGAGAGAGAGAGAGAGAGAGAGAGAGAGAGAGAGAGAGAGAGAGAGAGAGAGAGAAAGAGAGAGAGAGATGCCTCACCTCGGTTGTACCCTTGACGAGCCCGAGGCAAGTGATCCGCACCACGCCGGAGTCATCAATCTCGAAAGGGTTTGATAGCCGCGGAGTTCGCGGGCTCCGCCTGACGCACCACCGACCGCTGCTGCCAGTGTCATTTTTGCGCCAGAAGGGTAACCACATAACCGATGACCCTGGTTTCGACCTCCTCCCCCCCCTCCACCCCCCGCACCACCCCCTCCCTCCTATCCCACCATTTCCGAAGGATAAAGGATTATTACAAAAGCGGGGCAATAATATTTTATTGCAAAAATTACAGAAAAGGCAGCGCGCCATTTTCGGGGACGTTGCCCTGCACGCGCCGCGTCTATAATGGGGGTTTCACGACCGCCGAAGAGATATGGAGCACTCGGGAGGTGCGCCGCGGCCGCGGCACTGGAAACCCCTTGAACACAGTTAGAATCCTAAAAAGAAGTTCTTCGCAGGCTACGAAGAGGGTATTCGTAACGCGAAAAAAATGGAGGCCTCATAGGCTCTACCTCCGTCGTTTAAATAGCCTAGAACCTGTCGGGAGAACCTTACAAGTGCTTTAAACACCAGACCAAGTAGTGGCAACTTCACTAGACTTCCTGCAGCGACTCTGACTGCTGTTTTTCCTTCTGTATCTATGCCAACATTTCTGGTCTGGCAGCTGGGGGTCACACTACCACTGAGCTACGTGCGCCGTGCGCCAGGCCGGGGCCGGACGGACATGGTGGCCGGACCAAAGTTCCCCAAACTCAGCGGAGGAGAGGGAGGGAGGGGGAAAAAAGTTCCAAACCCCCTACGGCCAGCAGTGACCCACCCGTCCACTCCATAAAATTAATAATGAAGGCTGCCGTGAGACGAGTCATGAGTCCCGCCCACTCACACCCTAACCGGGCCGATCCGTTTAACTGCCCCGAGACCGGATCGCTATCCGCCGCAAGGGGTGCTGGCAAATAGTGCCGGCACTATCCACCGGCCCACGCGTGGGAGCGAAAGCGAGCAAGAAAAACAGACGAGAAGGATGGGAGTGAGAGAGAAAGTTTGCTCTCAGCCTCTGCTAACGAGAGCATGTCTGACGCGGTACAACCGTGGAGGCTCCGGCATCTGCTTCTAAATATGGCCCCACACAATCCAATTCCACTTCGCATTTTTACCCGAACAAAGAGTTTTATAATTGAAAATAAAAATCGTCTCTGCCTGCTCTAATCAATTGGACGGGGCCATACATCATCAGAGTGCTGCTGGAGGGGATCTGGCGAGCGGCCGACAAACCTGTCAAAATGCTCGGATGTTTGTTGGCACTCACCAGAGAACATGGGCATGGTCAGCTCCGGGTGCAGCTGGGCCAGCTGCCGGGACAGGTAGAGCTGCGAGCGGCAGTAGGTGGTGGACAGCAAGAGGTCCAGCGTGCCCCTGCCCTGGCCTGCGAACAGAGAAAGAGAGACACGTCAAACATCAGAGAGCGAGCAGGATACAAGTGTCTAACACATTTCATGTGGCAACATTAGGTTTCCTCAGTGTTGATTGTGGCAGCTGGGCAGCTGGGCCAGCTGCCGGGACAGGTAGAGCTGCGAGACTATAAGCCCGGCTCCTGCCGTTTCTAAAGAAACGTGTCGGGACGGGCTAAAAAACGGATTCGACGTAACGCGGCTGTGCGCTGGGGTATAAAGAGAACATAGAGACGAAGGTGCCCTTCAGCGGGGAGGTGCCATACGCTTCGCACAATACGAGAGAGAGAGAGAGAGAGAGAGAGAGAGAGAGAGAGAGAGAGAGAGAGAGAGAGAGAGAGAGAGAGAGAGAGAGAGAGAGAGCGGAGGCTGGAAGCACGGTACACGGACACGGATGTACCGGGGGCAGGCTGCCCGGCCACGGCCAAGTGGCCATGGCGGAATCCACATCCACCAGCACCGAGCAAGCAAGCAGGGGCTGGCTGGACGTCGTTGCGCAAGAGAGCCAGCCTCTTAGGATCAGGGAGACAAAAGCTCGGACCGTTTCGTCTTCTGCGGGATTTTGTGTCCTGGCGGTCACTTCCATCCTGGTCAATGTGGATCCCGGAGAATTGCAACAGCTTCCACTGACCGGAGCGCGCAGCCACCTGTGCCCCGGAGTCAGCTCCGACTCGGCCCCGAGTCAGCTCCGAGTCGGCTCCGAATCGGCCCCCAGTGGGCCGCGCGCAGGGCTGATGTCGTGGCGCCCATCCGGTAGGCCGTTCCCACTCCATCGCCGGAAACAACAGGCGAACCCGTAAAAGTTTTATTCCGCAATTCGGAGAGGGATCTACTCCAGCACCTCCTCCCGCGCGCACCAGTTGCCGAGAAAACAATAAGTACGACGAAGCTTCGCGACTTATTAGTCGTTTCAAATGAACGCGCGCGCGACACAAAAGAAGATATGATAGAATGGCGAAATATCCATGACAACGAATCTCTCCCCGATTATAGCACTGCGGATTAATGCTGTGTCTCGTTTTATCGCGTCCTTCCCACGAACCCTCCCAAGGTCTGCGAGCGGACAGCACATGCAGCGAGGCTGTGCGAGACGTGCAGCGCCAACAACGATATACGGCGGACCAGACGAGCACCCCGCGATAGCACCGCTGTGCTCCGCTCCGTGATGGAAATAGTCCCCGAAGCCGCGCAGTATACATCGGTCACTATTCCACACGAACACACACCCGCGCGCGGTACGGGTTAATCCAGTTAAATAATAAGGCGACAAAGACTGTGTTGATTGAAATTGCAATGATATAACTGCAATACTCTGCAATAATTTATAAAAAAAAATTGTGATTTCAAAATAATTGCAATATCATTTTGAAATAATTATTGCGTTTTTTTTTGTCGTCAATGCAACTTTATTTAGATTGAAAGCGGAAAATACGGCACGAGCCCCGCGGGCCGCGAGCGCATCTGAGCCCCTCACGTCAGTTCAGGCCACACGGCCGCTGCCGAGATCAGGTGACCGTCAGCAACTCAGACAAAGTAAGGCTCCAACTGCTTCACCTCCAGGACTGGAGCCGACTGGAGCCGACCAGAGCCGACTGGAGCCGACTGGAGCTGGCCGCAAACCCCAGGGGACCCCAGACCCCGGCCCCGTGCCCGCCGTGCACTTCGCCCTCAAACACCGGAGCACGAGTTCGCACCTCCGCTCCAAACTTTGCCGCGACGCCTCTTATTGAGGCGCGAGGACGACGATATCGCCAATTCCAGCCCGCCGAACGTCGCGAAGAACGGTGCTGGAGAAGCTCGTGGAGAAGCGATACCCGCGAAGGGTTAAGAAAAAATTGGTTCGCTGAATCCATCCAACGTTTTGCTACCCTAGCAATACATGTCGCTAATCCAAGCGACCGCACTTCTGCAGATTTCCAAGGTCCACAATGTTGCCGCAGGCGATTGGCGCCTGGTGGGTAGGCAAGTCAGGCTGTTGAATACACAGGTGTCATGCGGGCTGGTCTACTCCAAGATTCGCAGGCGTTATAGACTTTCCTGTGCTCCTCCTCACCGCCACACGCACGTTTGACACAAGTGCGCCGAGGGCTGCTACAAAATTCAATATATTACGTGAGACGAACGGCTTGCCGCGCCCGCCGCCAGCCCCGGGCCGCGGCGCGGCTTCGGGTCCCGGCCAGTTACGTCGCTCTCTCCCGGCCCCTCCCGTGCGGCGCCGCTGAGTAGAAACAGAGCGTCTCATCGGCAGCGGATAAGCCGGGCCCGCGGGGAGCTAGGGGATCCGTGCTGCGGCGCGGGGAGCTAGGGGATCCGTGCCGCAGCGCGGGAAGCGTCTGCATATTACATGTCGGCTATGCCTTCACAGGGCTCACGAAAACACGCGACAGAGCAGCGGCCGAGGGGTCCCTCACTCCTTATGCAGGCGTACCATAATTTAAAATCAGAATTTTATTTTCAGATTTTTTCTCTCTCGTTTTTTTTTTTATTAAATTCCGATTGTTACCTGTTTCAGTTTAACTTTTTCCAAATTTATCTGAAATTTTCAGATTTTTTCAAACTTTTTTTTGAGAGAGTCAATTGAATGTTTTGAGTGAGGGGCCCCTTGGCAGCGGTTACCTCCTGCACCGGCTGCACCCCTGCGGTCTGCCATCCTCTGCTGCGGGGGCGGGACGGACGGAGCGGCTGCCTGCTGGGCGCCGCGGCAGCGCGTACTGGGCCGGGGGCGGCCGGGGGCGGCCGGGGCGCCTCAGACCAACAGGTGCCGCCCCTCGCCCCCCGCCGCCAGCCCTACCGCACGCCGGGTCGGGTCCCCCCCCCCCCCCCCCCCCCGCCGGGCAGCCGCCGCCGCGCTCAGTCAGTCCGCCGACAGCCACCGCCCCGCGCACACAGAGCGGGTGAGACGCCGCGATACGCCGGGACCAGGCGAGCCGCCGCGATCCGTTCGTCTGCGCCGCCGACAACCTCCTGCCGCCACGCGACGCCACGCGACGCCACGCGCCGTTCGGCACGACGGTCTATCGGCGCGCGCGCGCCCCGGGGTCTCCGTCCTCGCACCAGGGGAGGTAAAAGCTTACGCACGGGGAGAAGTGATTCAGCGCTGCATCTTCCCCATGATCGTAACAAATTTTCCACCGCCTGCGAAAGCCACAACGTTCTCGGGGAAGCCTTACAGCTGGCTTGGCTCGTCACGGACCGGACGGACCGGGCAGATTCAAACACGAGACGCGACAGACGTTGAGCGCCGCGCGGTCCCCCTTTCCTGCCCGTAGCTCATGAACCGTAAAACTTAGATGGGGAGTGTAAGCGAGGCGTTTTTAGGATAAAGTCTGGGCTTTCCGTTGATGTGCGTATCTTTCCGATCCGACCATTTTAGGTCGATCTAGAGCGCCCGATAGGCGCCCGACCGGCCAGGCGGCACCCTTTACCTACCTTTACCTGGCCGATGCTCGTTAGGCCACACTTTCACCCTCCATCACACTTACGTAGATCATCGAAAGTTGACAAATTTATGTTTTTCAGGACAATGCGATATTACTTTGACGACAAGGTACCACTTCATAGTCTGTCAGATCATATATAACTTGAAATTCATAATTACTCAGAGCAAGGAGAAGCCGGGCTTGATCTACAGACAGTTTATGCCAGTTTCACCCTCGATCACACTTACGTAGATGATCGAACTTTAACAAATTTATATTTTTCCGGTCAACGAGATCTTACTTTAATGACGAGGTACCACTTCGTCGCTATGCAAATATCGCTTTCGCTAACTTTTAAATATTTTGAGCGAACACAAGCCCGGGGCCGTTGTCACGTACCGAAGCATCAGCGTTATGGCTGAGCCAGCCGGGTTTCCCCCTCTCCCCACCACAACCCCCACCAGCTCGGCCGACCCGTGCGGGGCTGCCTTTTCTTTCGGTCATGGTACGGAAGCGAGGCTCGCCGAAGTGATGACTTTTCGTGTCGCTAACTAAAAAACCCAGAAAAGGTCGGGGGAAATCAAGTTTACTCGTCAGTTATATCAAGCATACTGAGTTCGCGCGCTAAGTTTAGTCGATATATTTCATTCCGTTTCGCTGCCAAGTCGGGAGACAGCAGTGTCTGCAAATCGGCCTCTGTCGAATAACGTCTCCCAGTAGCCTGTGCCTTCCCTGCTCGCACACACGGACTGAACGGGAGCGAGGCTCGTGGCGGCAGCCTCCGCGGGTGCACCGCGGACCCTGAGGCCGAGGCCAGGTAACGGCAGCCCCACACCGCCACAGCCACAGCAGCAGCGCAGCATAGCGCCGCGGGACCTCGGCACAAGTTGGCCGAGCTGCGACGGCCGAAGGCCCAAGGAAAAGTGCGCGACCCGAGTTTGCGTAACAGCGACGCACGGGGGCCCCTGGCGGCCCGTGGCGGCGACGTACTCACTTCACTTCCTCCCGGCTGCAGCAGGGCCCAGCCCAGGGCGAATGACGCACCAACTGACCCACTGCCCCCCCTGGCGGCTCCCGCGCACCAAACCCAACTGCACTCGGCTCTCTCTCTCTCTCTCTCTCTCTCTCTCTCTCTCTCTCACTCTCACTCTCACTCTCACTCTCACTCTCTCTCTCTCTCTCTCTCTCTCTCTCTCTCTCTCTCTCTCTCTCTCTCTCTCTCTCTCTCTCTCTCTCTCTCTCTCTCTCTCTCTCTCTCTCTCTCTCTCTCTCTCTCTCTCTCTCTCTCTCTCTCTCTCTCTCTCTCTCTCTCTCTCTCTCTCTCTCTCTCTCTCTCTCTCTCTCTCTCTCTCTCCCTCCCCCTTCCCCTTTGCGCATTCGCGCTCAGGAATCCCACGGTCTTCGGACGACGCGGCCTTTCACCGCAGCCCGTACCCAGAATCACTGCCTCGCCGCGGCCCATCGAGTGCACGGCGATATCAAACCAACATTAGTACGCAATCACGACCGGTTGACGCGAGGCCCTCGAGATTACTCTGTTTACTGACAGTTGCCGGCCGGACATACCCAATGATAGACATACCGCAACAACCTACAACAAAACCTTGTTGACGGATGGTCCCAAGACAAACTTCCACCGATCTGCGGTCTCTAAAAACGAGTTTTTTTTTTTTTTTTTTGTTTTTCAGAAATCTAATATGTCATTTTCGAAACTAGATCAACGCCCAACCAAAACGCCCCCAAAACAGAATCCCCCCGTTACGCAGTTTTCGAGATGAATCGGGATCTTAACTGACAGGGCGAGCGCAATACTCGTTCTTTTTTTGCTTCTACGGCATAGTCGTTGCTTCTACGGCATAGTCGTAGTAGAGGAAGCAAAGAACGAGTAAAAAGGAAGACTGGATTTTTTTTTCTTTTTCAAAAGTTGGTTCCGATGACGACTGTATCCCCTACTCATTCAGTGCACCAAGGCCGCTCCATTTCCCAAGTGAATTTAATCAAGACTGGCCAGGATCCAGCTCGATCCGGGCGCGTTCACGTTGCCGAGCTTCTTCAGGGCCGCGGATGCAACTCCAGCAGACCACCGCAAAGAGAGCTCTGACTCTCCGTGGGGTATCAGAAAAACCGCGTAAACACACACACATACACAGTCCGTATAATTGCCCCCCCCCCCCCCCCCCGGCGATTCAATTATAATCGCCATGCGGGCAGTGTGTCGTGACCGTCACACATCTCCATTCAAAGAAAAAAAAATGTCATCAAGGCCCTCCGGGGCGCCGCCAGCGGTGAGAGCTCTGTGCACACGCGCACCTCGTCTCCATGCTGCCGCCCCGCCCCGCCCTCCCCGCCCCGCGCACACGCCACCGCGCGCTGCCACCACGAGTCCCGGTGGGACCCCGAAGGCTCCGCAAAACAACTCACTCTATCCTTGCTGTCAGTGAGAAATGCTCAAGTGATTTCCAATATACATCCGCGCCACGACCGGGGCAAGAGCAGGCGGCCCGCGGCGGGACGAGGGGGGGGGGGCGCCCAGGAGTAGAGGGCCAAGAGGACGAGGGCCTCGAGGAGGGCATCGCGGGGGCAAGGGCCGGACAAGCAGCAGCACTCCTCCGCTGCCCACGTGACGCATGTGAACAGCTGTGCCCTCAATACGTACACGGCGGGGCACAGGGCGAGGTGGGCGGGGCCGAGAACGTTAGGGAAAGTGTTTACCCCTCCGAGTCCGCCGCCCCCAGCAGAAGGCTTTTTGTGTATTAACCGGGCCATCACACGAGTCCCGCAGGACACGGCAGGGACACGACCAGCCATTTCCAGGCCGTAAGGCTTCCGGCCCGATCGGCGTGCCGAGCCAAAGAGCTGCCGGCGAGCGAGCAGCAGCCGCAGCGGCGCAACAGTTGCAGGCCGTAAGGAAGGGTGAGGGTACAACATCACCCCGGCCCCGGCGGCGCCACTGAGCCTGCGGGACGTCAAGGCCAGATAAGGGCGCGTAAAACCACGGCGGCTATGCGCCGACCGAGCCATCGAGCCATCCATCCCGCTCCATTACCGCGACCCGTCCACAGCACACGAGCCGAGCCGAGCCGAGCTGAGCCGGGCCAAGCCACCGCCCGCGCCCCAAACAGTTTCTGTAAATAATATTTTTGGGGGTGGGTTTAAAATATCATTTCGTCAGAGAGTCACGAAAAAAAAAAAAATACTATTACACTTCGTGAAATACTGGTAGGCCCGAAGTGTCACAAAAATGGATTTGGATTCAATTTTTATATTGCTTTATATTAGTTATTCGGAATTTTTATTTGGTTAGCTCTTACGTTATTTTCAATAACGGAGGAAACGTAGGTGATTTGAAGTTTCGAAGTTTTTAGTTTTTTTGTTTTCTTAAACAACTTTTTACTTCAAAATGCAGGTGAGACAGACGGGAAGACACCGCGTTATACGGGAAATGTCATAGTGTATAGCGACTGAACACATTATGTAAAACGGGAAATGTGAGGGGAATTGTGGCGAGACTTCATTGTCAATAGGTTGGCTGGTCGCGGCGCGGCCCGCGGCCCCCTAGTTCTCACTTGCCCTGACCGGTCGGCACATCGACAATGTTCCGCTCTGAGGGTTGTGCCTCTCGTGCATACTCTAGGGTCCGAAGCGGTCGCGACTCTTGAGTTGCCTCCCTTTTAACCAGGGCTCGACTCGGCTCGGCACATCAACAATAAGGGCTGTTTCACAAGAAAGGGAGAGGTCCGATTTTTAGCGTGGCAGGAGAAGGATGGATGATACTGACACAGCCAGTTGACGAGCCGAGCGCGCTAGCTCTGTCTTTTTCTTTTGCCATTGGATGGAGTGAGAAAGCTGAATTTGAACTCGGTTTTGAGACTGTCTGCTGCATTTCTGGAGCGTAAAATGATGTCCGACGCTCTCGTATGGGTACTATGCGAAAGTCAGGAAGGTCTGAAAAACTTCTCACAGAGACTTTCGGTTTTGGCGTAAGGGGCACCATAGGAAATTAAAAAAAAAAAAAAGTCCAATCTTCAGTGAAACTATAAGGTCACTCCGTGCCTAAAAAGCGACTTCCGATAACTTGTCGATAATTGCACTCCGGAGGGGGGGGGGGGGAATCCGCTGGTGCCAACCCCCCACAGCACCCTCACACGGCATAAATCACCCTTCCACCCCCGTCCCCCGTGAACACACCCCGTCACACGTATAGCGGACTGAGTACGCAGCAGTGTACCGGGGCAGCAGGACGCGTACGCGTAGAAACGCGCGCTGTGGAGAGAGCCGTGTCATGTCAGGGGGTGGAGTGTAGCGCCAGCGGGCGGCCGACATGCACCGAGGGGCAGAGGCCGGGCACGCCCCCGGGGGCGTCTCCCGCCAGGCCCCGCCGGGACCCGCCCGCCCCCGCCACTCGCCAGCACGGCAACCGTTCGTCACTATCGCCACCTCGTGAATAAGCCGTCGAAGCGCACGAAAAACAAAACAAATTCTCTGGGTTAGCGATTTTTTTTTGGTTGTCTCGGTTAACAAATTGTTCGCTGGACTGCCGAAAGAGTCCGGAGCAGGCACGTTTTCGGCGAACAATTTTCCTCATGGCTGAGCCGGGCGGTACTCACAAATCGAGTGACCCTGGCCCGAGTAAAGCCGCAACAGAACGGTCTCTGCGGGAGACCCCGGACCCAGATTCACACTGTCAGACCATTCCGATTGCGAGCAGCGTGTAACCCATCAGGGCGGCCTTGCTAACACGCCAGCTAACACGCCAGCGAACACGCCGCACATCTCTGTCTCTGTCTCTCTCACAGACAGGGGGCCGCGGGCTTTTGGGGGTCCGGTCGGGTCCCGCGGGGTGCTCCCCCCCCCCCCCCCCAGGTCAACAGGGACCATCGGGAGCCATCGGCGGCTCGGATTGACTCCCCCTCCCTTTCCGCAATACGCTCCCTTCCCAGCCTTTGCGATGCTTTTCGCGGATTAGCTAACCACCGCCGTGCGGGATGTGGGGTCTTTAGGGGAGGGGTGGGGAGGCATTCCAAGCGGAGGGTCGTTGATTAAATTGAGTGGCGCCGTGTGTGTGCGTGTACGGCGGCCTCAAGCCACAACACCGGCCAGGCACACTTCGTGTGTGTCTCACTTTCCAGTGTTCAACATGCGAAAAGCCTGGGGGACATGGTTCAATTACCCCCCCCCCCCCCCCACCAGCCCCGGTGGGACAACGCGACGAAAAATACCATGTCGATAAGAGGACTCTGAAAAGAATGTCAGCCAGAGGCTCACCAGTCTCTTTGCCGGCTGCGGGGAGACGGTACGGTGTACGGTACGGTGTGGGGTAAGGTGTGGGTACGTTAGGGTGGTCCGAAATTCCCACCTATTTACGGAGAGGGCACTTAACCCCCTAGTTTTCTGTAGTTGGTCATAACCCCCCCCCCCCCCAAAAAAAAAAAAAAAAAAAAAAAAACTCCTCCGATCAAATCTGGCCATGCTCTGCCATCCCATAAGAAATACATGGGGGAAAAGTAGGCAATTTCGCGCCGGCCCCATGAGCCGGCCCGAAGGGGCCTACCCTAATTTTTTTCTTCTGAATCTAGCCTTCATCACGTCAGGAACGAGGTAACCTTGTCCCGGTGTCGAAATCTGCCCCCTAAGAGACGTGGCACAGTCTGAAAAATTAGTCAGCAGGTTTCCTCTAAAATCTGACGTTCTCGCAGAAATATCACTCCAGAGCCCCGTTTGTAGGCACGATCGACCCGTTATCGTTAGGGACACTCCAGAGAGTCGGAAGGTTAGGTTAGGATCACCGGAAGGTTAGGTTAGGCTCCTTAGTGCGGCCACTTTCACCTACAAATAACTGCTGCCGGCCGGGAATTTTGGACCACCCTAACGTTACGTCCCGCTCCAAGGAATCGCATTTCTTTCCCTCTCTTTTGGCTCGCGGTTCACTGATGAGAGAGTACGACGAAAAGACCCCCCGTTCGGAAACTTTGCATCTGCAACCCAAGTTTTTGCGAGAGGAACTCCTCCGCCTCCTTACGCCGCCCGTCAGACCCGGGAACCGTTTTACTACCCCCTATCCGGGTCAGGGCCCCGGCTGCAGCAGACTGCGGCCTGCAGCCGACGGCCGGCCCACAATCACATGCAAAGCAGACACCCACAGCGCATAAATACACAATTCCGACGTTGCCATATTTCCCGCAATACATCTCCCTCATTACGGAGCCGACCACCGCAAAATTATACAATAATCGCACTGGCTCAACTTTTTGCCCCGCTCCAGCCAGCTGAGCGTCCAATCCCTGCGCGGCGGCTCTGGGACCTCACCGACCGTCCTCTCATAAATCATTAAAACCTCTGACGGGCGGGAAAGGAAAGGAGGGAAGAAAAAAGTGTATGAAATACAGAGACGGAGAGAGACCGCATATCGCTAGCTTTGCGGTTAACGCGGTTATTATTTTTGTTTTCCGAATCGGCCTGTCTACGCTTTCTCTTCGCCCCCCCCCCCCCCCCGCCATATACGAGGCCCCCCGGGGGTGGGGTGGGGGTGAGCAAAGGCCAGCTATCACCTTTTCCCCGGCCCGGCCAGCCCAGGCAGTAGGGCTACGGAGAAGTGCCCCGACAATCAGATAATCGGAAATCTCGGCCGTCCTCATCCTGTTCCCCTTTCACTGCCGCGCAGGGCGGGTCGCGGGTCGTGTTGACGGAAAAGAGGGGAGAAAAAAAATCATTCGGCACACGGCGTGCCCGGGAGAAGAGGGGACGGAACAACTCACACACACACTCACTCACACGCGCACACACACACACACACACGCGCGCGCATACACAGGGCAGAACCAAGCAGTGAACACAATTATCGGACGTCGCGTCTCACGGCACTTCCTTCGCCGTCGTCGCCCCGGCCGTGGGGGATCGAATACCGTTCGGCCCAGTCCGACTGGTCTGACCCGAGGTCTGACCCGACCCCCAGCAAGCTGCACGCGTCTCGGCCGACAGGGCGCCCCCTCCCTCCCCCCACGTTTCAAACTGGAGGTTCTTCTGACGAGTCCCATTCATTCAGTGACTACATACACACTCATTCAGTTTTCCATTCATCATCGGGGCCGGGAGGGCCTGTGGCGGAGGCCGCCCACCGTCAACAGGTGGTGGTCGGTGTGGCGGCGGCCTCCAGATCCGGCCGAGTGCGGGCTGCGAGCTCAGAGGGCGGCAGGGCGGCAGGGCGGCAGGGCGGCAGGGCGGGGCAGCACCGGCCCTCCAGCTGACCTCAGCGAACACTCACGCCCCATCGGGCCGCCCCGCGCGCCGCGCCGCCAGGGCGCGCTTTGATCTCTCCGCCACGCCCAGCAGCGCCACAAACTTCCGCGCCGCTTTGGGACCAACTCCGTCCCGAGAGTGTTTCACGACGTGAATTCTGGCTCGTCAGAAAACTTGCCGGGCGGCGTCGCGCGGTGACGGCGGCGGGGGTAGGAAAGACGGAGCTGCTGTCATCGAGAGCACCGGGGGAGGGGAGAGGAGGGGGAATTATCACGACTCGCAACAGATTAAATTACGTTCAGACTTAATGACTGCCTTTGGCGCGTGCGGCAGCGACAGGAATTTCGGGCTTTTGACCAATTACCGTCTCCTCCTCCCAACCAGTCCCCCCCCCCCCCTGTCCCCCCGCCGTGGCCACCGACTGGCTGTGTGTGCGCCATAATTTTATCCTCGGCAGCGACACAACATCGATCATGGGAGGGTCGAGGGGCCAGGCGGGCCGCGCGGGCCGGGGCCCCGCATACTGTCCTTGGAGGGCGACAAATATTCCGCGTGGCGTTACCGCGCCCTGCAAGCCCTCGGGGGCCCCGGGGGCCCCGGGGGCCCGGCACGCAGGTAGGCGGCGGCCGGGAGTATGTAGGCGGCCGGGACCGCGCCATTTTTCAAACGGCCTCTCCCGCCGAAGAACGACGCGCAGAGCGGCGGCGGCAGAAGAATGGCGCGATCAGCCCGAGGAAGAGAGTGAGGCCGGCGAGGACGCGGGTCCGTGGGGGCCGGGCCGGGCTCTCCGCCGCCACATGCCGACGGGGGAAGAGGATTTATGCCCGGCACGGGCCGCCAGGTTTGGGTCCGGGGCAGTAGCGGCAGCAGTCAGCGGAGCGGCCGTAAGTGCTCCGCTCCCCCACATAAGGGCCGCCGCTACCACCGCCATGCTCGCCACAAAAAAAAAAAAAAAAAAAAGATCTGCGGTCACAACCAATTTTTTAGTTGATTTCATGACAAGCAGTACATTTTGGTTCGGATAACTAAAATTTAGCCGGGGGAACTGTTTTTTTTTTTTTTTTTTTTTTTTTAGAAGCTTCGACAAAGTAAAGTGGCACACGTTGCGTGCACTAAACTGTTTTTTTTTGCCCTGCTTTTCGCTCTTGCAACGAACCTTTTTGTGAGATGGGCCAGAACGACCGGCGGTGGGCGCAGAGGAATCAGGAGGCAGACAGGGCGGGGGGAGGGGAGGTTGACGCGTCTCACTTAGCTAAGCTGGATCGGGGGCAAGGCCAGGCACTGCCAGGGCCGTGGCCGCCCAGTACAGTCTTAAGCCCCGGCCCTCGGCACGGTCCTCAGCGACGGAACGCGGCCCTCCATCCTCGTTGTTGTGCCGGCCAGTCCAGTCCGGAAGCGAGGATGGAGATGGAGCGTGCCGAATAACAGGCGCATTCGTTTCCTTTTAGTTTTCGAACCGGGCGGGAGGAAAGCGGAACCAAGCGCGCCGTCTGTAAAGCACGCTCACAGTTCCCCCCTCGTTGAAACAGCAGCAAACGGCGACGCCGAGCGCCTGCGAACGGCGGGGTAGGCCAGCCCGCACGACACGCGTGCATGCTCAAGTCAGCTTTGCCTACCCACCGGGCGCCCTGTGCGCCGAGACCCAGGCCGGAGGGGATAGGATGCACAGCACCCCCTTCTGCCCGCATCCCGCGGGCCGGCAGCGAAACATAAAACACTTTTCCAGAGGCGAGACCGGTGTTAGTTACAGCGCGGCCCGCGGAGTCGGGTTTCTGCGCTGGAGTCTCCAGCAAAAACTTGTCCAGATGTCCCAAGCCGTCCGGGGCCGCACCCCAGGGCGGACGGAAACCTCGAAGGGCAAGACCCTCTCCTCCTCGCACTGTCCCTCCCCTCCCCTCCTCCGGGGAATCTTTTGCAAACTCCGTCGCCTCGCGCGGTCGGTGAAAGGAAATAACGTGTGCGGGTGGCTCAGCAGCTCCACGCAAACCGCTTTTCATATTATTTGAACGGATAGAGGATATTGGAGGGGGAAATGAACCCTTCCGACCTTTGAATAACGTTTACACAGCGGGGCTGAGGCTGGCTGCGCGGATGGCGGCGTTAGGTGGGCGGCCGTGCCGTGCCGTGCCGTGCCGTGCCGTGCCGTGCCGAACCGTCCCGTCTGTAGCCGTCCGGAACAATAAAGCAGTCTTGCTGGCCGTTTCCGGGCGCCAGACCTGAGTAAGCAGGGCGGAAAATAACAAGTACAAAGTCAAAACGTCAGCAGGGAAGGCGCGCGGTTCGCGAGATAAAAGGGGAAGGGGGTTTAGACGAGGGGGGTGGGCATCCATCGGGCCTTTAAGGAACAAACGGGCCTCGTCCCTCTCGCTCTGCTTGTCTCTGTCTGACACAACACACACAGCACCACAGCACCCTCTGCTTGTCTCTGTCTGACACAACACACACAGCACCACAGCACCCTCTGCTTGTCTCTGTCTGACACAACACACACAGCACCACAGCACCCTCTGCTTGTCTCTGTCTGACACAACACACACAGCACCACAGCACCCAGCACCCTCTGCTTGTCTCTGTCTCTGTCTCTGACACAACACACACAGCACCACAGCACCCTCTGCTTGTCTCTGTCTGACACAACACACACAGCACCACAGCACCCTCTGCTTGTCTCTGTCTGACACAACACACACAGCACCACAGCACCCTGCTTGTCTCTGTCTGACACAACACACACAGCACCACAGCACCCTCTGTTGTCTCTGTCTGACACAACACACACAGCACCACAGCACCCTCTGCTTGTCTCTGTCTGACACAACACACACAGCACCACAGCACCCTCTGCTTGTCTCTGTCTGACACAACACACACAGCACCACAGCACCCTCTGCTTGTCTCTGTCTGACACAACACACACAGCACCACAGCACCCTCTGCTTGTCTCTGTCTGTCTGACACAACACACACAGCACCACAGCACCCTTGTCTCTGTCTGACACAACACACACAGCACCACAGCACCCTGTCTGACACAACACACACAGCACCACAGCACCCTCTTCCCACTCCACTCTTTCTTTTCCACACGCTGAGCCCTGAGGACGTGTCGACGGAGGCCGTCGAGGCACACACACACACACACACAAACACCAGGTCAAGTGCGGGCGATGGAAAGGCAATTAATTGGGGGATAACAGAAACATCGAAAAAAAAGGGAAGCGGACCGAAAGAGCAAGGGGGGAAATGAAATATATGTCAGTCGGAGAGTATAAAACGAGAGCAGGGAAGTGGGCGAGGAGTACGGCAGAGGATATGGACGAAGCCATAACTTCTACTCCGGTGGGAGAGGAAATGAGAAGTCGCTATTCACCTCCGGTAACACAGTTGCAGGCGCGGACGACACTTCCACCATAAAAATATTTAAAGTCACGTTACGACAATCTTACGGCTAAATCTGAAAAAACGAATAAGTCGTCACAAACCAAGTGACGAGTAAATCGTCGCCAAAAATAATATCGATAAAACAGTTCAAAGAGCATATCGCTTGCATTTCGCTTAGATGTGACGATACAATCGTCTCACGAATATTTGGTAATGCGACGGAATAACGTCGTATAGTGACGACATATTGCAGGTCATTAATGAATCGTCACAGCCTTTCTCATCAAATGCCAAACAATTTTTAGTAGATTTTGAAGAGAGGAGAAAAAGGAAGAATCTGATATGTGGACTTTGGCGAATACAGATAGCGGATGAGGGATATGCTGGTAGTTGGCTCCTCCCCGTCGCCGTGCTGCGGGCGGTCCTGGCTGTTCCGCCAGTCACGCAATCAGCGTTTTGCAGCGCAATGCCCGGCGACGGCTGTAGGCAGGACCGGGATGGCGGAGGCACACCAGCGGGCGCAGAGGTCCGCGCCGGGGCCATGCCGGGGCCATCTCCATTTCCCGCAATTTCCTCCACCTTCCACAGCAATTCCTCACCCATCTCGGCTCCGCCGCTCCGCCGGTCCCCGTGCGCCCAGTCGCCCCCTTTCCGCCCATCACGTCCCCATCCATTTCCTCCTCCCCCGTTCCGGCCGTCACAGTGCCGTCAACTTATCGGGGCGCGCGCTGTTTCAATATTCCCAATTACCGGCATTGTAAATTTCGGGAAGCCTTTCGCGGCGGCGGCGCAGCGCGGGGCGGGTTTGTGTACAAACAGCCACGCCGTTGTGGAAATCCCTAAATAACAGGCCGGGCGAGGCAACAGCGGGCTCAGGCACTTGGTGGGGAGCACGGCGGGGTCTCTTCCGGAAATCAATGGCCGTGAGCTGCAGTGCGTGTCAACACCAGCGACACACACCGGGGACTACTGCCGCACAGAGGCACACCATCCCGGGACCCTCACGCAGAAGGACTCATGGGACTCGGACTGGACCCAGAGGCTCATCGGTGAAGGTTCACCAGCCGGAGGCATGGTGTACCCCCGAGTCGGTTGGTGGGGGGGTACATGGCCCCTAGGGATGGTGTACCGGGGGGTACAGTTTCAGGGGGGGGGGGGGTAAGTGGTCCCTTTTACACCGGCCAAAAACTTTGAGGGAAGCTGCAGCAAGCTGACTGGCGTGACTGGCAGCCGTAATCCAGGAAACAAATAGCGCAATCAAGTACCCGGCAGGCTGAACACAGGTCGTCCAACACCACCGCTACTCACCGTGCCGAGTTTGAGCCCAGCTGCAAATGTGAAAACTTTTCCCATGGGGGCTCCCTCCGTCTCCCAACTTGTCGCCTCCATTTTTTCCCCCCTCGTTTTTCGTTTCATTTTCCCCCTCCGGGTTACACAATAATCGCTGAGACGGGAGTGATGGCTGAAATTAGGCCAACGAAGCAATTAGCAGCGACAAAAGGGGGAAGGGTCCTTGGCCTTTGCTGCAAAAACCGAAAAGGCTTCTCCTTTTAATTTTTTTTTTAATACGAAAAAGATATAGAAATTAGGTTGAGGGCCATATCGTGGGCGCCGCCCTCGTCCTGCACTGCCTCCCTTGATCGTCCGGAGTTTCTGATTTGCGTCCGCCTTGTCAATCCGGCTGCTCGCTACAACAGACGCCCTGCGGTGCCCTGCCCACTGCCGCGCCCTGCCGCCTGGTATTCCTGGCCAATTTGAAAACCTGACCGCCGGCCAGAATGCAGGGGGTGGAAACACAAAGATTTCATTTGTGTGATGAAAGGGACGCGCCCGCTACCCCCCGCATTCCGCCGCGGTCCTCATCGCAGTGCGCATTCCTCCTAGAGGCGGAGCTCGAGCGGGCCAGCGAGCTCTTGGCTCGGTGTTGCGGTGGTAGCCAGGCCAGGCGGACGGAGCGCTGCTGGCCGGCAGCTAGGCGCAGCTAGGCGCAGCTAGGCGCAGCTAGGCGCAGCTAGGCGCAGCTAGGCGCAGCTAGGCGCAGCTAGGCGCAGCTAGCTAGGCGCAGCTAGGCGCAGCTAGGCGCAGCTAGGCGCAGCTAGGCGCAGCTAGGCGCAGCTAGGCGCAGCTAGGCGCAGCTAGGCGCCGGACCGGGCTGCCTCCGGAAGCGAGCGAGGTTGACACTTTCCTCACCCCGCCCACCTCATCACACGCACGTCTGCGTATGCAAACGACTATGAGCTCTCTGAGCTCTTCCCAGCGGGCTGGATTCTCACTGAACGGGCTGGGCCGAGCCCAGAGGCCCAGAGGGCATCGGGACTTCTGTCGACCGAGCCACGGCTGGCCCGCTCAGGCTCCATCTCTCATTCCTCCTTGTCCGGCCGTCGGCCCGTTAAAAATATGAAAAAAGACGGAGGAGGAGCAGCCCGGGTGAAACAGGACGGGATGCTTTTTTCATAGTTTTGCCATGTTGTTACGATCGGGTTGCGGGATGACAAAGCTACGAGAAAAACATTCCATCCTGTGCCACCAGGGAGGGCGCGGCGGATCCAAATAGAGTCTCGGAGGCGTCGGCGACTGTCCATGCGGCCCGGACATGTAAAGGCGTTTGGGGGCGTTTGGGGGCGTGGCCCGACGCGGCCACACGCGGCCACACGCCCCGCACACCAAGCAGTCGTTCGCTTGCTATGCGAGTTTGTATACAACTTCGCGCCCGCTTCGCCCCACCAGCAAACTCTTCGGCGAGTCGTAGCGCGGGGGCGCGGCGCAGCGCGGCAAAGTGGCGCCCTACAGCGCGCACGTGCGTGTGTGCGTGTGTATGTGTGTGATGTGCGCATTTCGGTCGGACGGGCACACGCGACAGCAAACGGCGTACTTACGCGCCAAATACGTTCGGCTCGGCACCCTCGGCACGCCCGCCGATGGCAGAGGGGGGGGGGGGGGGGGGACCCACCCGCCCGTGGCTGATATGCCAGGTCATGTTCTCGGACGTGCAATTTGAAAAAAAAAACTTTTTGTGAGATATATTTAGTGCTAACAGTAAAAAAAAAACACAAAAAAGGGGTCGAACCTATGCAAATTTTCGATCTCATCACATGATGTGTGAAGCTTATCACCGCGTTCACGCCAGCGCGCTGCGTTTGGCCGCGCGGATCTTCCCGCCGTCCCGCCGTGCTAACCCGCGCTGATGAGCGTCTCTCTCTCTCTCTCTCTCTCTCTCTCTCTCTCTCTCTCTCTCTCTCTCTCTCTCTCTCTCTCTCTCTCTCTCTCTCTCTCTCTCTCTCTCTCTCTCTCTCTTTTTTTTTTCTCTCTCTATCACCTTCCGCCCTGCTCTCTTTCGTACCCTACTCTCTCCCGCCGTATCAGGCCCTCTCCCACTCTCCCCCTCCTGCTCCTCTTCGCTGCACACATCACTATCCACCAGGAGGTGTACATCCGAGCGCACACAAAGAGCGCCCCCGATCAACGCTGGCGACAAGCAGCCGACAGACGACGACGCCGCCAGGTCGGGAGGGTGCGAAGGGGGCGGAGAGTGCGCCGAGGGCGGAGAGATCGTGTGGCTGCCTCCGCTACCGCCGCAGCCCCGCCCCAGCCGAACACCTGTGCCGCAGGCCTTTGTTCAGCAACACGACCTCGTGACAGATACGGACCGTTTTGTTTGCGGGGGTCACCGCCGGACGGTTTTTACGACCTCCCTCTCCCCGCGCAAAGGGGCAAGTAAAGGAGCAGTAACCCCCCCCCCTCCCCCATTTAAAGAATTCGCTATGGCGACGCGCGAACGAAGCAGGGCATTTTTGGGACCGGAGGGTGCGTGCGGCCGTGACGCTTATCGCGCTGCTATAGTAGCTGTAGTAGCTGTAGCAACTGTTGGCAGCTGTGGCACCTCCAGCCCCCGGCCCGCCCCCCAGCCAAACACACTCCGAAATCTGTCGGTGGGCACTGCTGGGCGGACATCCCGCTGGCGTGCCCTGCCCTCCCACCCTCTTGGTCGGGCCCAAGGACGAGCCGACACAAACGACGACGTTTTGCTCCCTGCGCGCACCCCCTCCCCTCCCCCTCCCCTCCCCCTCCCCTCCCCCTCACTGCCCTTCGACCCTCTTGACCCGCGCCGAGGCGCAACACATTCATTCTCATTCATACGGTGTGCGTACGCTCGCAATATGTGCGTGTCCGCTACACGGCGGCAGAGAGGAACACTTCGCTCTCGCGTAGCTTCTCTGCGCTGACCCGACGTCAGCTGAGTCAGTGAATAGACGGCGAGAGGAGGTCCCTCGCTAGTGATTTAAAATCACGATTTTTATCTTTTTTTAAAAATATTAATTTTAAAGGGCGTACATTGATTGTTTCGAGAGAAGTCAGAAATGCAGCGACGCGTCTGGGCTCCGCGTGCGCGAGCATTGCTACACGGATAAAGTGCATGCAGTGACACGGAGAAAAAACATTAGTGGTCGCAACTAATTTTTAAGTTGATTTTCAATGACAAGAAGTAAATTTTTGTTCGGAGAACTAAAGTTTTATTAGGGGAGCTAAATTTTAGTTGCACCTACGCAACGTTAGTTGCTACAACGCAGAGATTCGCTAAAGAAGACAAAAAAAGGGGAAAACACTTGTTTAGTTCCCGCAACGAACCTCTTTGTTGGAGCAACTAACGTTTCGTTGGTGCGGCTAAAATTTAGTTCCCAGAACAAAATTTAGGTACTCCGAACAAAAATTTACTGCTTTTCCGAAAATCAACTTCAAAATAAGTTGCGACCACAGCTAGTCTTTTTTCTCCGTGGAAATGAAATGGACGAATTGCACAACGACGACCGGAGGCCGGGGCCGGGCCCAGCAGGGCCGCAGGAGGCGCGGATCGTCTGGAGAGCTCGGCACACTGACTGATGGCGCTGCCGCTGCCGCTGCCGGCTGCTGGCCAGAGCCACTGTTTGCTTTGGGCCGGGGCCGGCTCCTCCTCATCCTCATGCATGAGCGTACACCGTCCGCCAACAAAGTAAAACACTGACTTCGACGGCGCGCACTCATACAAAAATTCCGTTTCCGATCAAGGTCAGCTCCACCTCAGACAATGGTCCGCTTCAAACTTTCCAGAGGATTGCCATTCGACCGCCCAAGAAGCTACAACTGCAGCTTTCTGGCAAGGTGTGGCAATCATCAGCATCTGCCAGGCGGTGCAATGAAAACAGAAACTGCTTTAAACGGCTTCCATAAATCCGAGTTTTTCGTATCGCACCGCCAGCCCCCCGTGTTTACACCATTTACCATTTCACCAGTAGGGCCCGGGCCCACGCGCCTCAGACAGGCCGGCCGCGCTACGCCGTTCGGAATAGATCTGTTTGCCTGACGATTGATGCAAGAGGTTAGGCCGGGGCCGGCCAGGGCAGCAGCGAACACCGACACAAAACCACCTAAGGGAGGGCAGTGCGGTAAACACGCCCGAACAGCAATCCGGGCCCGGGTCCAACGACCAACACGGCTCAGCCCGTAAACGTGGGCCAACCGGGGCAAACCGCAGCGAACTAGCAGCGTATCACTCGGCTGTCTATCCAGCGCCCCCCCCCCCCCCCGCCGCCGCGCACACACGCAATCAACCACGGCATGTGTGTTCGCATAATGAACGTCTTCAATTCCACGGCGCCGAGAGCGCCGAGCGACACCCCTGGGCGGAAGCCAGCAGGTGCTGCCCAGCGAGGCGCGGCACCGGAAACGGTGGAGGATTATGTGCTCTCTCTCTCTCTCTCTCTCTCTCTCTCTCTCTCTCTCTCTCTCTCTCTCTCTCTCTCTCTCTCTCTCTCTCTCTCTCTCTCTCTCTCTCTCTCTCTCTCTCTCTCTCTCTCTCTCTCTCTCTCTCTCTCCCTCTCTCTCCCTTGCCTTCCGATCTTTCTTCTCTCTCAAACAAACTCTCTTTGCTTCCCCTTCAAACTTCATACGACGCATCATTTGGAGTGGACCCGACCCGCCACCGAGACCATTACTGTTTACGTGACCAGGGCCGGGCGGGCCGGGGTCCGCGTCGTCACCCCCGACTACTGTACTGCTGGGGCCGGCTGCCGCCGGCACCCACCCCGAGGCCGGCGGGCCGGGCCAGGGCCGGGCAGTGTTCGGACACTAAACTTGTGCCGCCGCTCCGCCCTCCTTCCTGGAGAACTTTTTCGCGGACAGCAGTGCGGCACGTGCGGAGTAGGAGGGCACTAAAACGGCCTGAAAGGGAAAGCAGCGGCGGCGGCCGGCGGCGGCCGGCGGCGGCCGGCGGCGGTGTGGCCTCTGCGTCAGGCAGCCCAGCACCGCCCCCGCCATTCACAGCCTTTTAGCAGGGTTGCGCCACACCCTTTAGCAGAAAGTCGTTCCTCCCACCCCTCCTTGGTCCCACTCCCCACTTGGTTAACGCGGAAAAAAAAAATACATTTGGGAGGCGATACAGCGAGGGCAGTATAAACAGCGCCTCACTCCGAGCACAACCAGGGCGCGAATACAGGCGGATGAAAAAAGTACAACTTGTTTAGGTAGCCGAGCCCCCTGGGGGATCGGATGACCCTCGTTTATATGACGCGGTGGCTTAAAAATGTGACAAAACACAAGAAAAAAAAACACACAAAAATTTGTCTCCGCAGCGTGGGATTGCTGTGCGCGACGAGGCCCTGTACCCTGCATCACTTGTCTGCAGGCACCGCAGGCACCGCAGGCACCGCAGAGGCACCCGACAGCGCCGCCACCGCGAAGGGGGGGTAAGAAAAAAGAGAGAGAAGAAAACCACACAGCCACGTGAAAAATGAAACGCGCTCCTACTTGCCAGTCCGGGCTGAGCTGGGCCCCCTGGGAGCGCTGAGCCGGCTGCTGACAGGCGCCGCCGCGGACGGGACTCGAACCCGCCGCCTCCCACCCCACCCCCTTGTTCCTCCGACTTGGTAAATGCGCGCACTTGTCGCCGCCCGCCCCGCCCCCCTCCCCGCACCTTAATTTGTCGCACCGACACACGGAAGGCAGACTAACTGTATGGCACGCCCGTCCTCATCATGGCAGTGATGATGCTGTCAGCGGCTGCCGAACACGCGCACGCCACTTTTCTCTCTCTCTCTCTCTCTCTCTCTCTCTCTCTCTCTCTCTCTCTCTCTCTCTCTCTCTCTCTATCTCTTTCTCTTTCTCTTTCTCTCTCTCTCTCTCTCTCTCTCTCTCTCTCTCTCTCTCTCTCTTCTCTCTCTCTCTGTATCTATTGATATTATCTATTGACCTTGTAGTACCTTCTACAAACTACTGCAGCTGTAGTACCCTGTGCACAGAGTCTCAGAGTGAATCGCCCCTTGGGCGTATATTTTTCGTTTTTTCGAGTGAGGGACCCTCGGCCAGCAGTCTCAATTCGGCTATTCTCAGCTGAAAGCAGCTCTCCGGCGCTAGATCACGGCAGCGTGGGGCCTTGAGTGGCGTTGGTTGGGCGCAGTGATCGTGTGGTGAGGGACGTCCGTCGAGACCACACACACACACACACACACACACACACAGACCGGGTGCATACACACCTCATCACTATGGCACCAGCCCGCCCCGGCCCACCATCAATATTCCACCACGGGGGCGGCCCGCCGGCCCGCGGGGGAGGGGCAGCAGGGAGGGTGGCGCACCGCCCCGCCCCTATCTCTGCGTGGGCAAACGCAAACTGGCCGCACAGTGGGCGATGCGTGTGAGTGCACGCGGAAATTGCCCTTTTAATTCCCCTCCGCATTCCTTTCCCGCAGAGGGAAGGAAGGTGTCCCGGCCCGCAGCAGCCCGCAGCCCGGCTCCCGAGTGGCGCAGTCGATTACCGCCCCGCCGCCCTGCACACGCTTCTGTCTCCATTATTGTTTATCGCCGCACCGCTCGCCAATCTCGATAAATCTTTCAAGAGGAGGAGGAGGAGAAGGAGGAGGAGGAGTAGGAGGAGGAGAGGAACGGAGAGAGGAGGCGAGACGAGGCGCGCGACGACCCGGCCGTTAATTGCCGCAGCAGCGGCCAATAAATTCCAGAAAGCGCACCACCACCACCACCACCATCACCATCACCACCACCACCACCACCACCACCACCACCAACACCACCACCACCGCCGCCGCCGCCGCACCGAGCGCCAGACCAGAGCGGAGCCAATCTTGCCGGGTCGGGCGGTAGCAGACGGTAGGCCAGGCACTTACCGCTACGCAAACAAGGACCACACGGACACGGCGACGTACCTGCCAGACACCGAAAACACACGACCAGGTCAGACTTATACAAGCAGCTTACACACACACACACACACACACACACACACACACACACACACACAAACACACACACACACAGACCGTGCGCGCCAGCGAGCTCTAATCGGATTCCAGTTGTCGGGAGCGACAGTCGAAAGAGAGAAAATTACGGCCACTCATCATGGCGCCACGTGCAGTGTAGCATAACACTGCGTGCGCAGGGCGGCGGGAAGAAGAATAATGAATGAATCGCTATGCTTGGGGCGGAAAAAAGATGAAGAAGCGCTTCCTGATGACGCGAAGAGGTCGATGCGGGTATCAAGTTGGCTGATAAATGGCCCAAACGAAACGCAGAAGTGCTTTCCGAAATTCGTCGGCCGTGGGAGCAATGGAGGAATAAAAAAAAAAAGAAAAGAAAAAGCAAGTGCACCGTTTCTCATTCATTTCTGGGGTTCGGAGTGACAGGCGCGTCAATTCAGCGGCAGCAAAGCAATTGGCGGGGATGAATAGGGGAGCCGGTAGGAGGCGGCAGGAGCCGACGAGTCGGAGAATGAAATGGGGGAAGAGCTGTCGACGGAGCCCGCTGCACGCAGGCCGTGGGCCATGGCCCCCGGCCCGGCCCGGCCACGGCCACCCGCAAAGCCTCTGGCAGTCTCTGGCACTCATTGTATCCTTCATTCCGGCCAAAATGCGTCGTCGGCCGCAGCGGATCGCGGCCCCGCTGTGGGCCCCGCTGTGGGCCCCGCTGTGGGCCCCGCTGTGGGCCCCGCTGTGGGGCCCCTCGGGGGGCCTGCAGGGCCGGGCTCCGGCAGGGCTGCCAGCGGCAGACCCGGCAATAACAGGCAGCCTAAGCCGAGTATGGTCTGGACGTCCGACATGTCCCCCGTCTCATTTCCGAGTTGGCAAACTCGTCATGTACATATTGGGAGCGGTTGTGCGGGGGAGGGGGGGGGGACCATGGCGACCCACATACGGAGAACATATGATAAACGCAGCGCAGTTCCGCCGGCCAGGACAGGCGCTCGACCCAGAAAACGAAACAAACAAGAAAGTCTCGACGGTCGGTATTTGACGTATTTGATGACCAGGGCTTGCTCCCGTCGTGTTGCAGGCATGGCGGCACGGCCGAGGGACCGGGTGGCCGGCTGAGCGATGGCCGAGGGCTCGGGGGAGGCTCTGGGCTGGAACACGGACGCCCTCGCGCCCTCCGCCCCGCCCGCCGGCACCAATGGCACGCCCAGCGGCACGCCCAGCGGCACGCCCAGCGGCCCGGCCGGCCCCGCGCCGGACCCCGTCCTGTACGCCATCCAGCTGTGGTTCACGCCCGTGCTGGTCACGCTGGGCTCGCTCGGAAACTGCCTCTGTGTCGTGGTCTTCTTCAGCACCAAGCTCAAGAAGCTGTCCAGCAGGTGAGCTGTCGCTCTAATCGGGTCACAAATCCACAAAATGACATTACATTACTTTATTTTAACCAAGTCGATGTCGCCGTGCGCAGCTACTACCTGTCGGCGCTGGCCATCAGCGACACGTGCGCGCTGGTCTCCCTCGCCGCCACCTGGTTCGACCTCATCGACATCCCCCTCTTCAACACGGAGGGCTTCTGCCAGCTGTTCGTCTACATGAAGTGCGTGTGCAGCTTCCTCAGCGTGTGGTTCGTCGTGGCCTTCACGGTGGAGCGGTTCGTGGCCGTCAGCTACCCGCTGCAGCGGCTGTCCATGTGCACGGTGGCGCGCGCGCGGGCCATCCTCGCGTCCCTGACGATCGCAGGCCTCGGCCTCTACTCGCCGTTCCTCTTTATCTCGGGCGTGGTGCCGCTGCAGCCGCCGTCCGCCCTCGACGATGACCCCGTCACAGGCACGGCGCAGCCCTCGGCCCCCACGGCCCCCGAAGCTCTGGCCGCCAACGACACTGCGGGCGGCGCGTGCGACCTGCTCTACCAGTGGCACGGGCTCGGCAAGCTCCTCAACTACGCCGACATCTGCCTGACGCTGCTGCTGCCCGTGCTGCTCATCCTCTCGCTCAACGCCTGCATCGCCCGCACCGTCTGGCGGCTGGCGCGCGCCCGCAGGGACCTCACCAACCAGAACACGCAGCACGTCCTGCCCGTGCTCAACGGCGGCAGCGGCACCAGGTCAGTGCGCATCCATACCTGCCGCAGCTTCCACGCACAAAAATGACTAGTTGTCAAAACGAATTTGTTCGTTGATTTGGGGACAAGCAACATATTTAGCTGTGAGAACTAGGATTACGTCGGGGCAACCAAAAGTCGGTTGTGCCCGCAAAAGTTTGGGGAAAAAAAATTGGATTTTTGCTAACGCCACTCACTTTTCGTTGTCCCACCGAAATCTCAGTTCTCACAACAAAACATCTTACTTGTCCCAAATTCAACGAACAAAATCGTTCTGACAACGAATCTTGTGAGTACAAATGTGCGTGCACCACCTCTGGCACACACCACGCATGACCGCGGGCCGGCCGTCAGCGCCCACTCCTCACCACGGGGTGTGGGCGGGCCATGCCGCGCCATGCATACATACATTCATATCGCGCGCTGCTGTACGCAGGCGCGGGCCCCACGACGGCGATACGAACGCAGACGGACATCCAAATAACAAGCGCGCCCCGCCCGGGCCCCGCCACAGCCCTGCTGCCACATCAGTCCGTCGCCAGACACCCATCCCGGCATGACGTAGCAGACAGCACTAGATTGACTTTGCGGGGGCGGAGGGGGAGGGGGGGGGCGCTTGCAGAGAAAACAACGCGGCGGACCACGCGCCAACGAGGGAGCGCGGAGGGGTGGGGGACCATCATCATCATTAGGTCCCTTCGCAGGTCATTAAATGTTCTGTATACAAGCGGGGCGGGGAGCGGACAGACTGCGGCGGAAGAAGGGTTTGACTAATTAGGTGCCGAGCGCGTGCCGTGACCAGGATGCCCCGCACAGCAGCGCTGGCAGCAGCCGGCGGCGGAGGCCGCCGTGAAGGTAGGCAGGCTGCGCGCTCTGGTGCGCGGCGGGTCGGCCTACCCTCGAGTCCGCGGGCGCTCCGGTGCGGGTGCCGTGTGCCGTCCTGGGGGAGAGGAGATTCCCGCACCGCCCAGCATCAAACACACAACCCGCTGGGTTTGCCTGCGTCAGCGGGATGCGGGGATTGTAAACACCCCCCCCCCCTCTCTGCGTCAGCTCGCGTGTACCGTGCGGGGAATTTCACAGGCGTAAAACTATGCTGGCATTCCAGCGTCACGGACGGGGCCCACGCGGCGGCCCAACACCGCCACCACCGGGACCGCCGAGCCAGCGGCACAAACGGCCGATGCAGCGCGGAGGTTAGCGGGCCAACCTGCTCTGCATCCGGCGTTAACGAAGCACACCTCCGGGCCGGAGCCGGAGCCCGGAGCCCGGAGCCCGGAGCCAGCGGTGCGCGCCCCTTGGCCTTCCTTCCGCTCCGCCGGGCTTTGCGAGTCTCCCACACCGCTCAGACGTGGGGGCGCTGCGTTAGCGGCCATAGCTGGCCCCGGGCTGGTTGTGTCGCTGATTAGTATTCTATCCAGCCGTCGCGCCCCGCACCCGTCCCATCAAAGACGAACACATAAAACAGGGAGGGGAGCATCCAGAAGCCATCCCTTATCCGACTGGGCCTCAGGAGGGCTGGGCTCCCTCGGACTCTCGCGCAGATGAAAAATAGTCCATAAAATATGCAAACGGGCGCAGGGAGAGTTTTTGCCGGAAGCGGTATGAATTAGCCTCGCGTATTAAGCTATTTGACAAGGCGGGGCTCAGCGACGCTGTTATGCCTTCTACGCCGCGGCCGTTCCGCTCCGCGTGTTTGCAGAGGGAGAAGAAGAAAAAGTAACTCGTGCGGGATTTACGAGCGGCAGATGCTGGATTCAGAGAATACATTTTCCCGGCCCCCCCGCGAGAGACCAACGTCAGGCGTCGCCTGTCAGCCCCGGGGCACGGGGCGTAGCGCGGAACCGCGGGATAACGGGGACAAGATTCGTGTCTCCCCCCGGAGCCCACACCCGCAACCATTTTATCTCAATCTCCCCGCCCTTTTCATAATTCAATGAATCTGTTTTGTGGCCGGGGGAGAGGGGGGAGGGGAGGGCGTCGGCAAACAGCGTGGGGACAAGCGTGCAGAGAGCGTCCTGTCCCCGGCAGCGCGGCCCTTATCAGTCCCAGATAAGCCGGCGGGGAGGCGCACCTGGCGGCATTGTCTCTCACGGTGGCCTCGCACGATGTGGCCCCGGGCTGCAGCAGCGCCAGCAGCGGCAAGAAAGGCCAGCGCAGCACAATGCGAGCGCCCAAGGACGCGGCCACGGCCGGCAGCAGACCCTCCGTCCGGTCCACTCCACCGGGGCCCGGGGCCCAGGACCGTAAATATAGTAGGACCGCCACTAGCGCTGGCCGCTGGCCAAAGGTCCCGCCCCGCGGAGGGCAGCGCGCCACTCGACCAGACCACACGTTTGACGCACGACTGATTGGTTTCCGCTCGGCTCCGCTTGATCCACCCGCCGGCCGCAGCCGCTGCCGCCGCCCCAACAACTTTGGTAATAAAGCGGCAGCCCTGCAGAGCACGCGGCGCAGCGCCGATACACCGCACCGGCGGAGGGTCGCCTGCAGCTGCCACTCCAGTGGAGAGCGGTATACATCCTCTCAAGGAGCGCGCGGCGTCCCCCCGGCTACACGGCTCCGCACACGTCGGCTCGTATCACGGGAAAGTGACCAAAGCTGGAAGCGCAAGACAACACCGGGACAATAACGCAGCGGCGGGAGGAGACAGGAGATGGATTTATGGCCGGGGACCGCTCCCGGCTACCTCCGGCCACAACATACCCAGGAAGGGTCGGTCATCATAGTAACGGAATCGACAGCCGCGCTCGATAAAGGCTTCGAGTTATCGTGGCCGTGTGTCCCGGTCTAAGTACCCCTCCCTCGAGACACACTGACACACCCCTAGTCGAGCGCGATGGACCAATGTTCCCTCACACTTCCAGGGTCTTAGCAAGTTCTTAAGGTCCTTGTAGTGAGCCACCTCCAGCGGCGGTGTCTGTGGCGGTCAGCCATGCCATCGGAAGGGACGTCCATTGGATGGAACTTTATTAACAAACGGGAGCGTAATGGCGACTGTTTCACAAACTACTGACATCAAGCAGATCCTTTTAATTGCGTAAAAAAATTCCACGCGATCCTCTCGTAGTGCATCACTTTGACAGACGGAGAAAGCGAATAAAAAGAAGGAAAATGTGTGCGGCGGGCTTCCCTCCGGCCACACTCCGCGCCACCCATTTTGTCAAACGGCGGCCCGACGGCATTAGGAGAGCTTTATTGCCTCGCCTGGTGAGCACTTAATGGGACAAAAATACGGGCAGAGCAAAAAGAACAGGAAGGAGCACGAAATGAATTAGGACACAGCGGACACATCCCGCCATCCCGAACTGCACCGACTCCCCCGCCCCCATCCCTCCAGGAGGGTCGGAAAGGAAGTACAAAAAGGCAGGTCGCTTTTCAGCGGGAGAGAGGCGGCCTACGGCACGGCCACACGCCCCTGCTGTGCTCTGGGACTGCGGAATGAATGAATGAATGAATGAATGGCCGTGCGAGCGGCGGCAGGCGGCGGCGCGCACGGTCTGTGGCTGTGTTCGGGGAGGAGAGGGTGATAAAATTTACACCCTGACACCCAACAGGGCGACATTAGCACACGGCGGGACCCGCTCCCTACAACACACACACACGCACGCGCACACACACACACACACACACGCACACGGTAAACGCCATGCGAGGGCATAAAGGAACAATAGGAGGGCTCGTGAAGGAATGCCCCGCTGAGAGTTGACAGCGCAAGCCTCGGTTATCACTTCGCAAACTGTGAAACACAGTGGTCGGTTCGCAACCTGCCCTCTCTCCTCTCTGTTCCGCGACCAGAACACGCATTTAAAAATCAATCTCGCTGCGTAGGGGAGAAGTTGAGACACCGAAGTCACGCACTCCTCTCCTCCCAGAGCCCGGCACACCGTGTGTCACCTCTGACAGCCCAACGGCATTGCGGCCGGCACGGGTATGAATGGAACATGAGGACACACCGCTCGACGAGAGGCGACACGACATCAACACGAAAGCGTGAGTGTGTTCAACACGCATTTGCGGCCCGGGGGCGGCGCCCGGGGGCGTGGCTCATAAGCACGACCCCGCTGTACACCTGCCACCTCCCCGACCTCGGTGGGAGAGGAAAACACACGGCGGTCGAGAGGCAGACGAAAACCAACAACAGAACATCCTGAAGGTAAAAGTCGAGAGCTTCGGGAAAAAAAACGCGCCATATACCACACACACACACACACACACACACACACACACACACACACACACACACACACACACACACACACACACACCAAAAATAAAGGTTTAAATGCTGGGAGAAAACATTTTCTTTCCACGCTCCCTCGATTGCCCCGGGTCCTTTGGTCACCAACAGAAGCCCGCGCCAGCACACACGTACGATATTAGTGCCCGCGGTCTGCGCTGCGCACAAAGCTCGGCGCAGCCAATTCGTGTTTCGGTGCGCGGCTAATGGTCCGTCCCGCCCCACGCCATGCGGCTGCGCCATGCGCCGGTGGGAGAATCAAATCGGGAGGAAACAATTACTGGACTTTTTCCGGACTGGTGGCCGCGCACAGCGCGCTCTCTCTCTCTCTCTCTCTCTCTCTCTCTCTCTCTCTCTCTCTCTCTCTCTCTCTCTCTCTCTCTCTCTCTCTCTCTCTCTCTCTCTCTCTCTCTCTCTCTCTCTCTCTCTCTCTCTCTCTCTCTCTCTCTCTCTCTCTCTCTCTCTCTCTTCGGGTCCACACGCGCCACCACGCCTACCTCCCGGCAGGGAGGCAAGAATTTTTGCACCGAAAGATTGAAAATCATTGCACTCGACTGGGGGGAACACTAGCAGTAATGGCCCCGTGTGACGGTGATTGTGTTCCAGCGTGCGGGGCCGGCGGACGGTGCGGCGCCCTCTGCAGCACCGCGGCAGCACCCGCCCGGGAGGCACCCAGTCCAAGGTGACCGAGATGCTGCTCATCGTGTCCACCGTCTTCATCGCCCTCAACCTGCCGTCCTACATCATCCGCCTCTACATCTTCGTCAACGATCTCGAGGTTAGTGAGACACTCCACCATCATCCCTGGAGGATGCCCGTAATATATTTTGCGGCAGGCCAAAACCTAGATCGTCGTCTCGCCTGAGCATAAGTGCCTCTTTCTCACTTGCACCCTCCGTTCCTCCTGCCCCTCCCCCTGCCTGTCTCCCTTGCTCTCCGACACCCTCCCACGACGTATAGTAGCGCAGAGCACACAAAAATATTTGCGCGTGCAGACCGCCGCGCCGTGGAGGAGAATTACAAACGCGGCGGCGACGCCCCCTCCCCCTGCTGCATGTGCTGTACTAGACAGTGGTCGCACCCAGCGCTCTTTCTTCACCCCCCCCCCCCCGGAGTACGTGGTCCTGGCACCAGCCCCATACTTGTGTTTGTCACACATACACACGGTAGACGATGTGACGCCTTCACTTTTTTTTTTCCAGGAGTAAGTAGATAGTTGTCTTGGGAGTTTACATGAGATTTAAGGAGTATTTCGGGAGTATATGAAGTTGCGTGTACACAAAGTATGTTGAGTGAGGGACCCCTTGACTACAGGGCACCCTCAGCATACACACACACACACACACACACACTGATCTGTGTGCACATCACACACCCCGCCTGCCACACACACCCAACTACCCCAGCAAGCACAAGAGGCGATGACAAACATTTCGGCTCCTGTGTCCTGCCCTCTGCCCTTCACCAAGGGACGTCTGACCCGGTCAGGGATGACAGCAACACACACAGCACAACATGGATACAAGAGGACAGTCACAGAGCACCCAGCGCGCCGCCAGGCGGACAGAGCGCCACGGTTCGGTGACCGGATGGTTGCACCGGAACGGAACGGGTGTCCGGTGTCCGGTGGTTGGCTGGCATGTGTAGCTTCCGCGCCACCGGTTTCGGGAGCTGGAGGCGGCGGCTCCGAGGTCGGCCGCTGTTTTCGGATTAAGTCGTTCCGAAGCTCCCCTGTTCAGTTTCCCTCTCTCTCTGTCTCTGTCTGTCTCTGTCTCTGTCTCTGTCTCTGTCTCTGTCTCTCTCTCTCTCTCTCTCTCTCTCTCTCTCTCTCTCTCTCTCTCTCTCTCTCTCTCTCCCCTTTCCCTCGGCGTTGTCGCGGTGCGTGGCCCACTCCGTGGACCGAGCGCGCCACGTTCGCCCGCTTTGCCCGCTTTGCCATCAAAAAAACAGATATCGAGTTCCGCGAGACAAACCGAGTCGCCGCGGGGCAGAAAGGCGCTCACTACAGACCTCTCCGGTGTCAGGCGAACCGTCACGGACACCTGCTAGGCGAGCGCAGCACAGCGCAGCACAGCGCAGCACAGCCACACAAACCGCGGGGACAACCTCACGCTAATCCAACGATTTCTTCGTGTGACGCCATCTCGTAGGCCGCGTGGGAGTGGGCAGAGGGTAGAGCAGTGGCTGGCGCGTGCGCCTCCCCCGAGTCCTACAGGAGCGGAGGCGTCCCCGAGGCCCCAGTCACGCGTCAAGGTGTAGCCGCGTTTCTCTCTGTCTGTCTGTCTGTCTGTCTGTCTGTCTGTCTGTCTGTCTGTCTGTCTGTCTCTCTCTCTCTCTGTCACACACACACACACGAATTTATTTCGTGTGCCAGCATATCCTCGGTCGAAATTGGCCAGGATGGAGATGGCATGAAGGACGTGTGCGATCCCCAAGGTTATCGCATTAAAGCAAAAACAAAAGGGGGGGGGGGGGGGGGCGGAATTCCCGGAGGGGCGGACATTGAAACAGGAGGAGTGATATATAATTCGGCATAGCTCTCGCATCCGCAGCCAAGGCCGGCCGCCTTTTGACAAATGCCGGCCCGCTCTCCAACTTGATTTCCGCACCAAGTGAGGTCACATGGGCGCTGCCGAAGGGCCGGGCGCCTGTCCACATGTGGCAGTGTCTGGTGTCTCGCGCGCCCTTGCCCGCCGCCATCTCGGCTGCACACCCAACTGGCCGGCTCTAACTGAGCGCCTCCATGACGTTCATTGCGCCCGAACCGCACCGTCACCGCCGCAGCCCATTAATTCTGTCGCTTATCGCCACCAACCTTCACTTTTTCCCGCCGGCAGCACGGCAGCCCCCTCATTGTCAGAGCGATTACCGGGCCACGTCTCGGCCTTGGTGTCCCGGTGGCCACGCCCGCCCCCACCGCCCCCGCAGCCCCCCCGAGACACCACCGCAGCCACTTCACTTCCCTCATCTCCAGGCCGAGGCCGAGGCGCCGGTAGCCGAGGTCGGACCCTAATTGATGTACCGGCCGCTAGCAATACACCGGCAAAGGCCCGCCGCCCTCACCCGCCCCCGGCCCGGTCCCTTTTTGATGCCTAACAAATGGGCTGGAAAGTTGTAATTAACTTGCACGGGAACATGGCCCGTGGCCCCGCCAGTCCCCGCCAGGCCCCGCCAGGCATCAAACTCGTCCACAGATAAGGAAGTGGACCAGCTCTGCTCGCGACGGGCCTTAATCAAATCATGACCTGCGCTCCTCTTTCGACTTCCGGCCGAAGTGTGACGGGCAGCCCAGCCACGGCCCAGCCCTGCAGCGGCTGATAACAGACCGCCATATCTGCCGCCACAGCTTCCCACCGCCGACTCGAGCAGCTCGACAAACTTTACAGCGCACCACCGTGAGGCGTCCCGTGTGCGCTTTGCATAGAAAGAGGTGAGGTGAGTGTCTCACCGCGACCCGGCGGCGCCTCCAGAGAGATAGCGTTCGGTAGCCCCGGGGAAAACCAAACAAAGTTAGAGACAGCGTTGTCTGGAGAGCGGCGCGCAGGGCAAAGCACATCACCCTGTCTGGCAAAGAGCAAGCTTAGAGACTGAGGTACGCTGCAGCACACCACGGGCGCTGGACGCTGGCTTGCGCTGGTGACTCGCCTGCTTATTAGAGAGAGCTGGCCGGGAGGGCGCCGTGATCAGGGGCCCATTCATTCATGGGCCTCGACACACGAATTCACCGGGGCTTCCTGGGACTCCTACTCCTCCTACTCCTCCTCCTCCTCCTCCTCCTCCTCCTCCTCCTCCTCCTCCCCCTCCCCCCCCCCCCCCTCACCCTCCTCCTCCTACTCCTCCTCCTCCTCCTCCTCCTCCTCCTCCTCCTCCTCCTCCTCCTCCTCCCCCCCTCCTCCTCCTCCTCCTCCTCCTCCTCCCCCTCCCCCTCCTCCTCCTCCTCCTCCTCCTCCTCCTCTGCTACTCTCCCTTTCTGCTCCGCAACACCCCCGTTCTTTTTTCCTTGCGCCGAAACAAAAGCGACAGCGACAGCCGACGTCACAAGTCACACCCAACACTCAGCAGGGCCCTGCCGGCCAAAGCCAAAGATGGAGCAGGGCAACAATCTGTCCGGATGCAGACGATATCCACAACCCCGCACAACTATATTGGTGACAACGCAAGGTATGCGCGCAATAAATGAATAGGAAAATTCGCAGCAATGAACTGTTTGGGATTTTAACAAAAATTTCGTGAACAATTAGAAACCTTAAATTCCTACACCTAAGGAGATAAACCTACCAGAGAATAATGATCAGCTTATAAAACCCAGTTTTTAAGTCTTCGGAAAATTCCAAAACATTCTTGGCAATTTGAAAACAGTCGCTTGAAATTTCTAACCAGAGGGTAGGAAAATTTGCGGCGCAATCTGTTTAGAAAATTGACAACAACATTTTTACACTGTGGTTTGTGCTCCTTCCACCCTCGGCCTTCTCTGAATCTCCTTTCATCTCTCTCCTGCCGGCAGACACACCACCTCCACGCACTGTCTCACTCACGGTAGATCCCGGCGCCACGAGCTGATGCCCCCACCAATCCGAGGTCACCGGCCCTCCTGGATATTGCTAATGCCCCCACCCTTCACCTCAAACGGACTTGGGCACTTGTGCGCAGCCCGCAGCCCGCCCGCTTTCAAAATCAAATCCACTCTGCCCTCTCTTCCCCCAACTGCCCCCCCCCCTCAATTTCCTTTCCATTCCGCCCCCCCCCCCTCCCCTACAAGTTCACCAACAACTCCCCGCGTCTTTAAAGTCACGTCTGGAAACGATTTGCCTCTCGCTCCAAATCAGTCTGACACCGCGTTAGGGAGAGAAACGAGGGGGACGGGGGAGGCGGGAGCGAGTGCGGGCCACGCCCCCCGATTCTCGCACCTCGCACCCTCTGATTCAGCCGCCTTCAGCCGCTGCGTGGAAGGTGCCGAGGCAATAAAGGTCCGCTTTGCGTCCACGAGTTCGCACCCAACACGTACCGTAATGCCGCCGAGACGCGCAGCCGGGCGTCACGCCACGGAGGCATCTGCCCTCGCCGCGTGACCTTCACTGCCGGAGTAATTGGGAAAATTCCAAAGGCGCGGCGGCGGGGCGAGGCGAGGGCGTCGTGGGGGTCAGCGGCTTGCCTTCTTGCAGCGGCGCACTCAATTATTAGCAAAAGACGCCGGCACGGCCGCCTCCTATAATCCTCGACGCCTCTCAGTTCGACCTCTCTCTCCCACACTCTATGACCCCCCCCCTCTCTCTCTCTCTCTCTCTCTCTCTCTCTCTCTCTCTCTCTCTCTCTCTCTCTCTCTCTCTCTCTCTCTCTCTCTCTCTCTCTCTCTTACTCTCTTTCTCTTTCGTATAGCAACAGCAGCGGCTCGGGGGCCAGCGCTCGAGTGCTGAAACTTGAAGTACAGGCGCAACCGTCAAAACTGATTGCCCCGCAGTGCCCTGCCTCTCTCTCTCTCTCTCTCTCTCTCTCTCTCTCTCTCTGTCTCTCTCTCTCTCTCTCTCTCACTCTCTCTCTGGCGGTGAAATTAATCGGTGAAATAGCGGCCATAACTCGACGCGCTGCGCTGCCCGCTATATTAGTCTCGCACGGCACGCCGACAGCAGCGCCGGTCAGATGCACAGCGGGTCGCACAGGACTCCCCCGGGGGGGGCGCTGCCGGAGCTGCCGGGGCAGGCGCCATCCCTTTTACGGGGGCAGCCCCCTCCGAATCACGCCAAGTGCGCATAACAACGCCGCCCTCTCCGTGGGGACCCGCGGGGAGCATAGACATAGCAGTGTGGGCCCGGGGACGGAGAGAGCACAGCGGAGAGAGCACAGCGGAGAGAGCACAGCGGAGAGAGCACAGCGGAGAGAGCACAATGCATGGCGGTGCGGCGGGGGCCAGCAATGAATCACGGGGGCTGCAGGCCGTGCAGAGGAAAGCGCTGGCCGGAGCCCACGGCCGCCGTCAGCTGTGTGCGTGCCACACGCTCTTCCTCTACACCACCACTTCCTCCTGCCCACACACAACACCACAGACTTGGCGCCGCGACGGATCTACCCGCGATGAGAGCGCCCCCACTCCGAGTACATCATCGACTAGCCCCCGCTCTCTCTCTCTCTCTCTCTCTCTCTCTCTCTCTCTCTCTCTCTCTCTCTCTCTCTCTCTCTCTCTCTCTCTCTCTCTCTCTCCCGCACCGCACAAGCGTGGATGCTCCCCCGACAACATCCACGGACCCCATCACACTCGGCCTGTGTGACACGCAGTTCGGTCGCGCCACCCCCAAATCCCTTCAGGGTCGTTCGTTAAGCGCAAAATTTCCCTCAGGATCCTTTTCAACCACCGCGCAAATTGCCACAGATGGCGAAGGGCGCCCGAGCGCCTGCGAGCTCCAGGGTAGGCCAGCCCGCACGACACGCGTGCACGGATGACTCGTGGTTGCCTACCCAGCAGGAGTCAGTTTGCATTCGGTCGGCCTACCAGATCGGTGTTGTTAGCGGGGGCAACTGGCACTGATTGGTGTTGGCAGGGGGGCCGCAGGGGCCGCCGAGGGCCAGCCGGAGGCAATTACTGTCACGCCTCATCGACACGCGCCGCGTACGTGACTGACACGCGCGACACGCGCGACACGAGCCAGTCACACCCGCTGTCATCCGCCCCCGGGGGTTCCCACTGGTTCCCACCAGGCCGCAGGCAGCGAGCGCAGACAGGAGTCAATCAAACTTGCACCGCCAGCAGTCACAGGCCGAGGGGGCCATCACTGCCCCTTATCGATGGACACCGATTTAAATCATGGCTGGTTCATTTGATTTTATTTTATTTTTTATCAGCAAAAAATTGTTCACATCGGCCTAAACGACACCGTGTTTGTTTTTGTTTTTCCAGGGAGACAACACTAAATTTAACTTTTTTGACCTTGGCGGCAAGTTAGTTACGAACTTGGGGAGAACAAAAACCTTGTCATCAACTAAATCCCTAAGGCTTGGTTGGGTGACGGGATGGGCTGACGGGGCGGGATAAATGGCCGATAGTGATTTATATGGGGCTGTGCGAGCTGGGGAGACTGGGCTGGAGCCTGGGCTGGAGCCAGAGCTGAATGGGCACACGTAAGGGTCGTTATTCCCGGCAGACTATGGATATAGAACCCCGAGCAGGCCCTGGGAGAGGGTATTCCGGGGGTTTTGCAAGTGCCAGCCACATAGGTAATAAGTACCAATGTCGTTCACCGTCTGAATGCGCGCCTCTAGGCACTTGACAACTTGACACTAGACCACTAGACAACTACGCACTGGCCAACTAAACACTAGACAACTAGATACTAGAACACTAGACAACGCCCTGCCTGAGCCCGATCCCGGACTGTCATCAGCCTATAAGTGGCCACTCGCCTCATCAGAGTGCCTCCGCTCCAATGGCCCACACCCAGAGAAGACCGTTCTTGAACCAAGAGCATTTCCATTGTTTCAAGAGCAGAATGCTCTTGAATTTTGCAAGAGCAATATCAAGAGCACTGCACGGACTTTTACCGTGTTTCTGGGTTGCTCTGGCATTGATTTTTGCTCTTGTTGGCCGTTTACAGTGGTCAAACATTGCTCTTGCAAACGCCAAGAGCATTTGTTCTTGGAGATTTTAAAAATTGCAGACATCTTTTCAAACTTGCCGCGCTTCCCAGAACCTCGCGCGAAAACAATTCACCCCGTCAGGAACCGAACCCGGACCCGGCGCCTGCGTCGCTGCAGACGGGACCGGTCAGCACGCCCCAGCCCACTACGCCACCGTACCATCTTACCCTGCCGCCCCGATGCCTTTCGTGTCAATGGGCTCCGCCCCGCCGGCTCCGCTCCGCCACCGTGCTGTTGAGCAGCCTCAACCTCAATTTGTAAACTGAAACCAAACGGAAGTGAACGCTCTGGCCTCTGTATATCCGTTTTCACCCATACATTACATATTTTCGGCGACATAATCCTGAAATCAACCTGATAACCACAGCGTACGAGGTAGGACGACTGCGTCCGAATCCAACGAGTGTCGTCTGCTTCGGTTCGGCCGGGTCTCGCTCGCTGGGCCGGCCGGCCGACGCACGGCCAGAGCGTGGCACCAGCACCAGCCACCGTTCGCTCTCTCTCGCACACAGAGCGCCGAGACCCGCCAGACCCGCCCGTTGCCGATCTCTACCCCGGTGACGCTGCGGCTGCTCCTCTCTCAACGTGTCTCGGTGGCTACAGAGGTAGCGTGGCGCATCGAGAAGCCGTGGGATTTGGGTTCAACTCCCGCCTCCATCTTAATGATTTTGATGTCCATTTACATATTTGATAGTGAATACTGCTCTGCACTTCATTCAAGAGCACAGGTCAAGAACAGAAATCAAGTATTGCTCTGGCATTGAGACAAGAATAGCCTTTTCTGGGTGCATACTCAGAGGCCTACGGCTTGCCTACGGGACCCCCCCCCCCCCCCCGCGGAGAGGCGCGCCTCCTATTCCGTTTTTAATTCCGGCATCGGCCCATTCCGCCTTCCGTCCAGCCAATTAACAGCGCTAAGACCGTGAGGCCTACAGCCAGGGGGCGGGCGGGCGCGCCGCCGTGAACAGCCAGATCCGGCCGTGATCCAGCGGGCAGCGGCTCTGTGCGAGGCGAGGGGGTATTCGGTCTGAGTTTGGGTGTACAGACTATTACGGGTATTCCGCTGGTATTCCACACTGTACACTGGTATTACGTTGGTATTACGTGGTATTACGCTGGTATTACGTGGTATTCCGTGGTATTACGCTGATATTACGCTGGTATTACGTGGTATTACACTGGTATTACGTTGGCATTACGTGGTATTACGCTGGTATTTCGCTGGTATTACGTGGTATTAAAGGGCACCCTGAGTATTACGCGAGTGTTTGCCCCCTCGGCTCCGTGCGGGCGGTGAATAGCTCCTGCCGCCGCCTGCCGCCCCAGCCCGTTCGGCTCGTACCCACACCCGGCATCACCTCAGGCACGTGTCGGCAACGTGTGCGGCGCCACGCTTTCAGCGAGGCAAATTGGAGGGTGCGTGAGGGATGGCGATGCGGTGCGGTGTTCATTGTCATTTCCCCGGAATCAGCAGCAGCAGCAGCAGCAGCAGCAGCAGCAGCAGGGGCGCCGCCAAGGCCAGAGACAATAAGAAACCCCCAGCGCTGGCAGGGCTGCCCTGCTCGGGGAGAAATAACTTTCCAGGAGAGGCTTAGGTCCGAAGAAGTTAGGTCCGGGACGACGGTATCAGCACATACAACCACATCACGGCGCAAGCACGCACACACACACACACACACACACACACATACACACGCACACGCACGCACGCACATACGCCGCCCCTGCCTGGCCGCCGTGCGCCGCAGTGCCCTTGCTGCCACGACCCTGAACGTGTTTAACAATTCCCCACACAGAGCGCGCGGAGGGGATTTTTAAAGAGGCAAAGCTGGAGCTCTGGGCCAGAGGCGCCTGGATCTCCGCGATACAATTCCAATATCCCCGATATGAGGCGCGAAACGGGCCGGCGACGCAGTCTGCTGGGGAAAAGCGCCTACAGAGAGGCCGTACACATTCTGCGGAAGTGGAGACTTCCGATCCCCAGCCTTGCAAGTGGTCCTGACCGAATCACGATATCGTTCCCAGAGAAACGATTCCCAGCCGATTTTCCCTTCCATTTTGCACGGCTACAACGGGGGTCAACAGCCGGCATCGATAGGCGGAGCGCGTTGGGGGCGGCGGCGGGGGCGGCGAAGGGGGGGGGGGGGGGGGGCGTCGTGGGGCGCCGCCTTGCCAGACCCCCACTTAGCCGCTAACCTCATTTCCGCAATCTGTCAGCAGCTTTAGTTTGCCGAACACCGAGACGTTGGTGGGGTTCGGACGAGGGTCGGACCGAGGTCGGACGGTTCGGTCCAGCCAGCGCCGACCACCTGCTCAGTTTGCTCCCGCTCTCCATCGTCATTCTGGTCTCGCGGTTCACGTCGCGCAACACAACCCTCCCCCCCCCCCCTCCATCCCCCTGCCCCCATCACACGCGGCCACCGATAGCGATGACTCATGGAATCCTCTGATTGGGCGGCTTGTTGCAGGCGACGCCGCGCGACGAGGAAGCATACCTCCGCACCATCATCCTGCAGCACTACTTCAACGTCCTGTTCGACGCCAACTTCGGCATCAACTTCGTGCTGTACTGCGTGTCGGGCCAGAACTTCCGGCGGGCGCTGTTCGGCATGTGCGGGCTACGGAGCCGTCGCAACGACACCACCGTGCTGACGGGTGAGAGGGGGGGAGGGAAAGAGAGAAAGAGAGAGAGAGAGAGAGAGAGAGAGAGAGAGAGAGAGAGAGAGAGAGAGAGAGAGAGAGAGAGAGAGAGAGAGAGAGAGAGGGAGAGAGGAGAGAGAGAGAGAGAGAGAGAGAGAGAGAGAGAGAGAGGAGCCTCCGAGGGACAGCGGGGGCTGACGGGAGGGGCAAAAAGCCACCTTCGTCCGCGGCCCGCGACGGAAACGGTCACCCATGATCCCGTTACAATAAGAATAAAAAAAAAAATAATTGAAAGGCGAGAAGACAGACACGGAAACGCACGAAGCCATTCAGTAGAAAAAAAATAATTGGCGACGCCATCTTATTAATCTTTGTCCTTTTCCTTTGATTTCGGGCGCGTTTGTGCTCGGGCGGCGGGAAAACATTATTTTTCCCTATTTCTGTTTTCAGAGAAGATCCAAAAAGACAAAGAACGGAAACAGTTTTCGCTTATTTCCTCCTTCTCCTCATTGAACGACGTGTTTTTTTAATTACGACAGCGGGCGCGGCGAGGTGAGAATGATAATATGAGAAAGGCAGCGCATAGACAGACCGCCGCCGCCCTTTTGAATGCCTTTGAAGCTCAGACGAAAAATAATGAAGCCGCCTTAGAGCTCGGGTGACCTGATGACGGCTCTGCATCGCTTTGCAGCCCCGCAGCCGTTTTCCTCCCCATCAGCGCCGCGTCCAAATTGTCCACGGCAACGAGAGATGAAAGCTTTGCTACTCGTCTGCACCGCGCAAAGGAATATTTGGGATGACGGGGACCAGGTATTGGCGTCCGCGCCGCCGAGGGAGAGGGTATTTCGTTGAGACGGCAAGGCAAAGCACCCATCGAGAAGTAGATATCATCCCCAGGTAAATCGCGGACACGGACACCCTGAGATGGGTTCGAGCGATTCGAGGCAAGGACCGAGCATGGCCGCAGGGGAAGCGGGCCCCGTTTGTGAGAGGGGAAAAAAGTCTGCCACCACATTTCCAGATGAAGGTGTACTGCTTTGTGTTCTCGTCTGATAGGACAAAAAGCTCGGAGGAAACCCGGGGATGAATACAAGGGGGAGTAAAGTAAAACGAGCTACAGACACTCTGGGGAAAGTCAGCGTTACAACTGCGGCGCCCGATCACGGAAGAGGGGGGCGCGGCGGGCGCGAAATTCAATTTGAACTCCCTCTTGTCTTCCCGTAACAAACATGGGTGAGAATTAAACAAGCCCCGCGGTGTTGACTTTGACCTTGCCAGACCAGCTCCCCGCCCACGGCCTCAATACGGCCTCATCAGGCCGACGACAGGCGAGGGGAAGGCGAAGGCGCCGTAAAAAGATATTTCTACCTTACTTTTTGATTAACTCAAAATATTCTAAACATTTTTAGAATTTTTGTTTCTAACTCAGAGGAGGATTATTCCGAAAAAAAAATAATTCTACGTTACTTTTTGACAAGCTCAAAATATTCTAAACGTTTCTTCAGAAATTTTGTCTCCAACTCAGCCTCTGAACAAAGTCTTGAGGCGAAATTCTCAAAAAGGGCCAGCAGCCAGCGCAAATGTGCAGGGCCGTTTTCTATCCTCTGCCTGCGGCCGCGGCTGTCATGGGCGTTTACGAGGAGGCGTTACACCGTCGTATCCCATCATATTTATTGCCTCATCCACGCGGCGCTCCGTCAACAGCCTCTGCGGCACGCACCGCGCACGGAGGAGGAGGAGGAGGAGGAGGGGGTCAAGAGCTTCTCGCCATGTTTATGGCAACCCCAGGAGGGAGCCGCCGCCGCGCCTTCTGGGAGGAAAACGACGAAGAAAAAGGAGAGCCGCGGGCAGGAGAGAGAAATGAGCTGTTGTTGTGCAAGTGTCTGCAGAGTCTGTTGTGCTTGTCTGTTGCAGTGGTGTCCGAGGTGGCGCGCTCGGGCTCCCTCAACCGCGGCCGCAACGTCAGCTCGTTCCGGTGCATTCGCGATCAGAGGAGCTGCCAGGAGCTCATGTCCCTCGCCAAGTGAGTACTATCCAACTGCCTCTGATCCCCGCCCCGCCTTTCCGGATGAAGACCGGATAAGAGACAAGATACCTCGTGTTCGCAGGGACCCGCACGAGGGCAACGGGTACCACGCCGACATCGAGAAGACGCACCTCTGACTCGGGCTGGGACCGGCCGCAGCAGCCGCAGCGACTCCAAGCAGTACGCAGCCGGCGCCGAAGGCGTCCAAACAGATGTTATGTGAAGTACAACACGCGGCACCCGGAGGGAGCCCTGTGCCAAACCTGACGAACTTATGTACAACAGTGGGTGGCCGTGCTTGCGAACACTCGAGTGAGCCGCCCCACAAAATCAAATAGCTATTATTTTTTTCTGCATGCCATTTTCTCAAAGATTGTTAAGTATAGAGAAATATATAAAAACAAATTTGTTCCTTTATATGTCAATGTTCAACTTACAGCGAGAACCAGATTGTGACCCTCCCCTTTTTGGTGGTGTACAATTGAGGTGATAGTCGGCAAGCACGTTTTGCGACCGATGCCATCTGTACCGTAAAGTAATAAATGAATTGGATGAGAGCCCCGTGGTCGTGTTCCTCCCCGCATCCTAAACACAACGCTGCGCGCGCTGCGAAGGGGCGGCCAATGGAAAGAAAACAAGACCCACAAACTCGCTATCGACGACTTTATTCCGCAAACACGATTGCCAACAAACTTGGAAAGCGGCGCCGGGACACAGCTTCAGCCTGTAGACATACAGCGCCCAAAAATAGAGCGAGACAGGGAGAGAGATGGGGGGGGGGGGGATGGAAAGGCGCTGTCATTAACACATATGCAGCCGACACGGGAGGAGCGCGACAAAAAAAAAACGCAAAAGAAAAGAAAAGCCAGCATGCGGCATTCCATAGCAGGAGGCGGCTGGCGGCTGAAAGAACACATGCTTTTGGGAAATGCAATACTCTTTCAATACGAATGCCTACAAGCAATATTCTGAGCACAAGATGTTTAGCTGCACAGCGGCACGGTCGCGGCTGCTGCACCCATCCGCAGGGGGCGGGGGGGCACTTAGCGCTAACCCCCTGGCCCGGCCCGCTGGCTTACACGGGCCTTGCCACGTCGGTTCGTGCCAATGACGCTCCCACAAGCTCCTCATCTCGCACGGCGATATTGCGGGAGGGCCGGGGAGCCGGGGCGCCGTCGGCGTCCAAGGTCGTCATAGCCTCCAAGACGGGGGCTGCCGGCTTAGCTCCACCGTCGGACCGGAGGAAGACCTCCGCTGGAAATCCTTTTGCGGCACCTTTCGTCACGACGAAAATGGACACTCCACTCTAAATGTCAAGTAAATGTTGTTCTCCTTTTTTTTTTTGTTTAATTTTTGTCCCGAGCTTTGAGCACACATCTAGATCTGGGGACAGCATAATGGCCCTA
>CM076248.1:18506401-18616401 GCA_038380765.1 Odontothrips loti | reverse complement strand
TTTTCCCGAAAAGAGACGGCGGGTACAGGGTTCCCACTTATTTTCACATAGCATTTTCCAATACCGTTCCCACATTACTTTTGTTTCTTTCATGGCGGCCCGAGATTTTCAAATAATTCTAAAAAGGAAGGATTTTTCCATGACCACCCCAATATTTCCATGGGTTCCATGACCATATTTTTTCCCCATGCGACTTTCCAGGTTTTCCAGACTTTTGGGAGCCCTGGGGTTGTGCAGCGGGTGCGGGTCCACGACGCGTGGGCGGCCTTCATTACCTCCCAGTTTCTCTCTCTCTCTCTGTCTCTCTCTCTCACACACGCCGCCAAATGAGGTCCCAGCAACCGCACGGGGTCCTTGCGGCGTCCGCTCCTTCATTTCGGCACGGCGGCCGAACTAGATTGCTTTGAGAAGCATTGCGGCACGCGGCAGCGTCATCGGGTCGGCGCGGCCCACGCGTCCCGGGCCGAGAGAGTGAGGGCCGAAAGCAGGCCGCGTTGTGAGTGGGCAGCCCGCCCGTGCCGGCCAGCGGTCCTCCGGCATCCTCCGGCATCCTCCGAGGCTGTTTACTCTGTACCTCCGGCGGCGGTTCCGCGGGCCGGGGGCGGATATTTACACACCAGGTGCGGTGCCGACGTGATCCGAGCGGTCCGTCTCCGGCCGGCCCCACCCGGAGGAGACCCAGCAGCCAGCGGGCAGCCAGCGCGCAGCCAGCGGGCAGCCAGCGCGCAGCCAGCGCGCAGCCAGCGGGCAGCCAGCGGGCAGCCAGCCACACCTGCGGGGACACCTGCGGGGGCACCTGCGGGGGCACCTGTGGGGGCACCTGCGGCGGCGGCCGCAGGACAGGGTAAGGTCGTCCGTGTGGTGCCAGGGGCCGGGCCGGACCGGACCGGCCTGTGCTGTGCACCAGCGGAGCGGAGCGCCTGCGAACATAGCGATGACGTCCCGCAGCGCTCGCCTGAGCGGCGGGCTGCCTACCCTCGACTCGACAGGCGCTCGCAGCGGCGGCAGCAGCAGCCACAGCAGCACCGCCGCTGCACGCTTCTCCAGGCCCACCCAGGCCGGACTGGCACTGCTCACGCCCCCGTATTTTCCTTCTTCATATTTTTACCGCCCGCTTTGCCCGGCGCCCCCCCCCAGTCGTCTCCACATTCGCATCACGCGCCGACCAACTCGGTCAGCGCAACGAGTCCACGCGAAAAGAGTATCAGCACCAAGGAGGAGAGGGAAAGAGAGCGCATTCTGTTGAAGGGGAAAAGAACCAGCAACACACGTCCCCCACGCGGCGTGATGTTCGCCCGCGTCTCTCCCTCCAGACCAACTCCTCGACGCGGCGACAGAGGTGCCGCCGTTGTAGCCGTGCTCACTGATTGTGTGGTGTCGGTATCACCGCCGCAGGGGGGAGAGAGAAGGAGAGAGAGAAAGAGAGAGAGAGAGAGAGAGAGAGAGAGAGAGAGAGAGAGAGAGAGAGAGAGAGAGAGAGAGAGAGAGAGAGAGAGAGAGAGAGAGAGAGAGAAAGAGAGGGAGCGCGAGAGAGGGAGCGCGAGAGAGACATTCAGACAGACAGAGGAGGGGGGGGGGGGGTACTAGTAAAACTAACTTCAGCCGCCGCAGCTGCCCTACTTGCGCGCCACAAAGAACCGAGCCGGAAGTGACGCGGTACGCTCGTGGCGCTTCCGGCCGAGTGAGTGCCACGCGTCGAGCTGGAGGCGCACGGTAATCAGAGAGCAGGTGCACAGCCAGGTGTGCGAGGAGGGAAAGTGGCGAAACACGCGGCGCCGTCGTCACATAACCCTGCACGGGACACGTCACTGCCAGTGTACAGATGGGGAAGCGCGCTGCTGCATGGGGCACAAGCCACGTTAGCAGCGGGGCCCGAGGACCCCATCCAGGACCCCATCCAGGACCCCATCCAGGACCACGCCTCCGGGCACTCCGCTCCGGGCGCGAGTGGTTCACCACTACAGGCAGTGCACGGTGCACACCACCTTACAGCTCGGGCCCTCGATTACGCAGAGAGCTGCGAAACGGGGAGAGATCTGAGGGGAGGAGGGGGGGGGGTCATTTTGCATTTCGCAGCGCGCAAACGTGCGCGCGCGCGCGCGTGGCGAGCGAGTAAACTTCGTACACCGAAACCCATCCACCCCTTCTTTTAGCAATTTAAATCAGGGAAGCGGCAATCATAAACGGTTGAACACATCCCTTCGGGAGTCCCCCCGGGGGCCTTATGAGCCGCCATTACCCAAACAAGAAGAACGTAAGGCTTGGCTTCGATACAATTACAGTCTCAAGGACTTGGCTTCTCCAATGTCGCGTGAACCGAAGAAAACTTTTTTACATTTCTGAGCCAAGTTGGTTGTATGAAAACAGGAGGCAGGTCGGGGCGCACGTCGCTATTTCAGTTACCTTGCCGCCGCTGGGGCCTCTGAGACACACACCCTGGCCGACCACATCCATTAGGGCGGGCGGAGGCGGACCCTCACATTCCCACACGCCGCCCCCGCCCCCGCACACCAGCTCCTGCCCCGATGACGAACGGTTCGCGTGTGTTCACCTTCACGTTTGTTAGCACGAGACCCTCCAGAACGAAGGGTTTCCTTACGCGTCTGCCATGCGCCGTTTCCTAATACACATTACTCATTTTTTTAAAAACATTTTTCGGACCCACAATGAATTTAGCTGGCAAAATTAGCTACGCGGTGTCCTCCAAGTAAAGAGGCTAGCGGGACAGCCAGAGGACCACAGCGCAGCCTCTCATCAAGATTAATTGTTGTTGTTTTTTTCTTCCTGAGGCCGCGTAAAGCTGGCAAGATTAGCATGAAGTGGTGCCACGATAAGCAAGAAGATAAATATTTAAAGAGGCCTTTTTTTTCCTTCTTTTTTTTTGGTAGTGAACCTATAGAGTCTGTAGCCGCGGAATATCGCTGGAATTGAAACGAATGAAAGAATTAAATCCCTCCAGGGCGCTCAGGGGGCCCCTCGGGCCCGCGACGGCAGCCAGCGTCAGCAGAATGACGGGCTGTAGAATTTTGTTGCCCTGCTAAGACTCACACCGAGGCTCGGGCCCAGCAGCAGCAGCAGCAGCAGCAGCAGCAGCAGCAGCAGCAGCAGCAGCAGCAGCAGCAGCAGCAGCAGCAGCAGCAGCAGCAGCAGCAGCAGCAGTAGCAGCAGCAGCAGCAGCAGCAGCAGCAGTAGCAGCAGCAGCAGCAGCAGCAGCAGCAGCAGCAGCAGCAGCAGCAGCAGCAGCAGCAGCAGCAGCAACAGCAACAGCAGCAGCAGCAGCACGGGGCACCCAACCAGTTGATCGTCCAGAGAAAAGCCTATTGGTGCGGCGCATACCAATCCGAACCCGACGGCGCACAATCAATTTCAATCGCGCGGCGGGGACTGGGGACACTGGGGACCCAGCACAGCAGGCGAGGGCCAGCGGCGGCCAGCGGCGCGGCACACGGCTTGGGGCTGCGCGGCTGGCTACACTTCCTTCCACGGCCCTGACTAGGCTCCGGTCTTGACCACCATTTATAAGCCCGGGGGGTAGGGGCATGTCATTACGGGCAGCCCAGCAAAGCGACTAGTGTGTCCATATAGGTTCGGGCCCTAGCAGGCCGTAATTTTCGGAGGGGAATGTCACGCCGATGAGTGTCGGGGGGAGGGGAGGGGGTCATGACCCCCCCAGCCAAAGCCCAGACAGAGGACGGAGGCCAGGGGATAACGACAAGGGGCCGGCCAGGAGGGACTCCCATCCCCAGGCTCCGCTAGCTCCGCGGGGCCGTTGGCGAGGCCGAGGCCGTGCCGCTTATGAGGACGCCAAGTTCGCTCTGCATGCCCTGCATGCCTCGGCGCCGCTGGTTGAGTGCCAAGTTAGGGTGAGAAGGCATCACATCACGGCGCGAGGCCTGCCTGCCTGCCTGCCTGCCTGCCTGCCTGAGCCCCCGCCCCGCGCCGCACCGCGTATAATCGCGTAAGCCCCCGCGCGCCACCGAGAGCGCGGAAGTGGCGCAGCCCTAGCCGTCAGGGCCCGGGGGCAGCCGGGGGCAGCACGGCCGACACAGTAAAACACACACGCCGCCCCCGACAAACTTTGCCAGGCTCGTTGTCCTCCGGGAACACAATCAGCGGCACGCAGCAGCAATAAAACCTCGGCGCAAACAACACGGCAATGGGCCAACGCCGAAAGCTCTTGAGGGAGGCGGCTCACAATCAAAAGTACCATGCGTATGGATTTTAACAGCGCAAATCAACAACTAAACGGACTCTAAATTTAGTTTACACTGATAAGCTTTCTCAAAATTTAGGCTTTTTCAGTCACGCGGAGGTGGCTTAAGCCCTAAGCTTGCGACATTGACGTACTAAAAACGTATCCCACTACATGCAAGAAGAAGAAAAAGAAGCACAGATGCATCAAAACACGGTCGCCATGCTGGAGTTCGGAGAAGCCTATATCTGTGTGTAAATTACAAAGCAGAAATACGCTAAAGGCACATGGGGGGAAAAATGGTGAAGAAACTCCTGAGTGCGCAATGTCCACGCCCCCTGGATGCGCGGCAGGCGAGGCCGAAAGAGAGAGGCCAAGAGCGAGGCCAAGAGCGAGGCCCATCCCATCCCAAGGGAGCCCTAGCGCACTCTAGCGGCCGGCGATGAAGGCGCGCCATCAATACCTGAGTGCAGTGCGCCAGCCCCAACAAGATGTGAACCACTCACCTGTCTCGCCGTCGGTGGCCAGCGGCCCCACGGAGCCGAAGAAGCGCTTGTCCAGCACCTGCAGTAGCTGCAGCGCCGTCTCGTGCACCAGCGTCCGCGGGCAGCCCGTGTTCATGAGGGTCACGTTGATGACGGCCGTGTAGTGGTCGCACGGGTACTCCCTGCAACACAGACGCGACCGCAGGGGCCGTTAGGACAGAGTCACTACAGAGGTCTGTCCGGACACACACACACACATTCACACAAAAGAACACTGCGAATATTGGCACGCACCGGGCAGCGGCCGGTGCCATATCGCATGTCCCGACAAACAAATATTGGAAACGAAGCACGCATTGCGTACATATACGACTCATTTTGCTGGGTTTCAGCCGTTTTTCACATTTTGTTTTCTACTATCTTCCTCGACTGTGGACACAACAGGACCAGTGCGAACGGCTCCGGTGCCCGGCGCCAGACCTCTCTTTAATCAATCACCTCTTTCCTCGCGCGCCCGCCTGGCAATGAAGGCAGCCAGCACTCTGCGGTCATTTTTCAAACGGCTTCATGCCAAAATAAAAAAAAAAAAAAAAAGTTTCTTATGAATGAATCGCAGCCGAACGCTGGAGAACAGGCGGACTCTCCCTGAGGCCCGCTCACTTTTAACAGACATCCGTTCCGCCGCCGCGCGAACAACGTTCAGTCAGACACAAATGAAATGCAGCGGCCGACTGTTATTTACACTCCTACCGCACCAACAGTTCAACAAACACAAACTTTATTCGAGGGGGGCGGGGGAGGGGGGGAATAGCGAGGCGCTCTCTCTCTTTCTGTCTCTTTCTCTCTCTCTCTTTCTCTCTCTCTATCTCTTTCTCTCTCTCTCTCTCTCTATCTCTTTCTCTCTCTCTTTCTCTTTCTCTTTCTCTTTCTCTCTCTCTCTCTCTCTCTCTCTCTCTCCCGCACACGAAACCGAGCGAGAGAGTGGCCCTTCCGGGCCCTTCCTGGCCTCGGGGACGGCCTCAGGGACCGCCGCCCCAGAGCTGCTCCTCTGACGGGGGTCGCGGGGGCCGCCGTCCGTCGCGGGGTTTCCCCCTCCAGAGCGGGCGGGTCTCCGGGGGCCGCTTCCAGTGCGCCACCCCGCCGCCGCCGCTGCAACGTCCTGACCTCGAAAACGTCCCAAGGTCACCCAGAGGGGAGCCGCAGATTTATTAAATCCGACAAATCGGCGGCGACAAGGGCAGGAAGCGCAGCGGGGGGCGCCACGGGGCCGCCGGGATTACGGCCGAGCCCAGCCGCAGCAGCAGCAGCAGCCAGCAGCAGCCAGCCGGCCACTTTCATTTAACTTCCCCAACTCGCACCGTCTCTTTTTATTTGGGCGGCAAAAATTCTGCACTTGTTCGCGCGGTCAAGAAAACAAATGCGGGCGGCGGGCGGCGCCTCGGAGATGCATAATCCGCAAGTCCAAGGTCACTCCATCACGGGGAGGGGGTAGCGAAAAGTATGCATCCCGGAGGATCACGAATCTTTTCCTATATATTTGCGCATTTTTTTTTCCTCGACTACAGGCACTATCAACGGTGGCCGAAAAAAAAAAACAACCAACTAATTGAAACGTTATGAGGACGACCCCTGCCTGCGTACGTGGACGGCCCCTCCGCACGCACGATTTACCCGGAGCCTCGTTCATTACGCTGAAATATGGCGTCCCGGGCGCGGTGCCTTGGGAGCCGCCGGGAGCCGCACACGTCCGAAGCGGGTCCTCATCGCCGGCGATTCGTTACCGCCCAACGCGCGGCCGGAGCCGCCGGACGGACGATATTAATTTCCTGCCCGCGGGGTTTAAAACTTGCGATCGGGAAACGGCCATAGTGAGGGACGGAGTGCGCGCTACTATTTAAACGACGGGGGGATAAAGTTGTGGCGACTAGACCATATTTCTTAAGGTGATTCCTAGCATCATTAGTAGTCGCTGTACAAAGTCTATGGAAGTTGCCACAACTTGGTCGGGGGATTAATGTACTTTGAATGAACTCCCAAAGGTTACTACGCGCTAATATTTAAACGACGGGGATAAAGTTGTGGCGACTGGACCATGTTTCTTACGGTGACTCCCAGCAGCATTACTAGTCGCTGCACAAAGTCTAGTGAAGTTGCCACAGCTTGGTCGGGGGTTTCATTTACTAGAGAGAGAGAGAGAGAGAGAGAGAGAGAGAGAGAGAGAGAGAGAGAGAGAGAGAGAGAGAGAGAGAGAGAGAGAGAGAGAAAGAGAGAGAAAGAGAGAGAAAGAGAGAGAAAGAGAGAGAAAGAGAGAGAGAAAGAGAGAGAGAAGAGAGAGAAAGAGAGAGAAAGAGAGAGAGAAGAGAGAGAGAGAGAAAGAGAGAGAGAGAGAGAGAGAGAGAAAGAGAGAGAGAAAGAGAGAGAGAGAGAGAGAGAGAGAGAGAGAGAGAGAGAGAGAGAGAGAGAGAGAGAGAGAGAGAGAGAGAGAGAGAGAGAGAGAGAGAGAGAGAGAGAGAGAGAGAGAGAGAGCATCGGCCGCCGCCGCCCGGAGTGGGGCGCGTAGGCAGCGCGGCGGCACGGCGGCGTGGCGGGTTGCCTATGCTCGACTTGGCAGGCGCCCTCCGCCCACACGCTGCGCTCTCCACCACACCAGCCACCGGCCACCAGCCAGGGCGGACGGCCAAGCAGTCGGGATGTCCGCGGCGGCACAACAAAGTAACGGACTGAAGGCGGGGGCGGCCTAACCGCTAGAAACGCCACCACTTCTGCCATTCCTGCAGGCCGTGAGGCGCGCGCCACCGCGCCGAGAGGCCACGGGAGGCGGCGGCTTAATAGACCGCCGAACAATTAACGTGCGGGGCTTCCGAATGGGGGACGGACGGGACGCACAGAGGAGGCAGCCCACGCCCCGCCACAGCAAGACGCTTCCGCCCCTGCCCCGACCTTGGCCCCAACGAGCCCCGGCCGCCGGACGGAGCGGATGGGCCACCGCAGACGGCGCGAGGCGAAAGGGCCGGGCGGCCGGGCGCGCTCGCAAATCTGCAGTTCAAGGAAAGTGCGGGAAAGGCAAGCGAAGCAATTAAAACGCTTCCTTTGGAGCGGAAGCGCCGGCGGCCGCCGGCGGCGTAGGCCAGCGGCGGAAGGCGGAGCCCGGCTCAGCACGCAGGCCTGCGGGGCGGGGCGGGGCAGCGGGAAGCAGGCAGCAGGCGTGCCAACCGCGACTCTCGGCCCGCGACTCAAATAACCGGCCGTGTCGGCCCGCATTACTCGCCACGCTCCGCCGCGCTCGCCTCGGCAAGACCAGGACGCGCGGTGTGCGGTGACACATCACACCCCTGCTTGCTATGCGGCCATGATCCAAAAAATAAAAATAAAAAATAAAAAAAGGGCTTGCGTAGAATTGCTCTGCGCACTTCGTATAATGCAATCAGTCTTGGCAGGTTTTTGGTTCGTGTGTGGTTCGTCACATAGGCACTGCCGTGATAATTTTTTTTTTAATTTTTTAAAATGCAAAGTACTTGTGCTCAACGAGGCTATCGGGAACGTATTGTGAGGTCCGGATGGTCGCTCCTCTCGGACAGTAAATTAGATTAGTCCCTCGGCGGCGTGTGGCCGTGCGGGTCGGGATCGAACACCAGCCGGCTGCTCCTCGGTCCCAGGTGCGCCGTAGGCAGTGCTGCGCTGTGCTGTGCTGTGCTGTGCGTCCCCCGACAGCCCACTGCCTCCCGGACACCTCACCGCTGCCGCCACCGACCGGGACCCCCGCACCGTCCCGCTACAGCAGCGTCCGCCCGCCGAGTAAATAACTTGCGACGGACTGCCTCAGGCCACGCCTCAGCCTGAGATGGGCGCCGACGCCTCTCTTCGGCGGCGGCGGCGTAGGGCTAGAATCGGGCGGCGGCGGCGGCAGCGGCGGGCGGCAAAATCTGGGCGGGCGGGTGGGGTCAGCGCGTCGGTGAGGGAGGCAAGCGGACGAAACCTAGTCTCGTAGAAGGGCAACACCACCAGCTAGCAACAATTTGTCCGTACGCCGCGGCGCGCCGTCGTCCAAATCGCCCGGCGGCGGCGCGGCGGCGCGCCGCACCCAAAGCGCCGGCGGCGGCGGCGTGCCGGAAAAGACCGGCGGCGCGGTGTCATCGGCGCGGCGCCCATCTCTAGCCTCAGGCCTTCCGGGAGGAGAGCAAAAAGTGCACGAAGCACGGCAAAGGAAACGGCTGCGGAGGTGCGGAAAAGCCGAAAGTGAGGACGGGAGCGGCGGGGCCGAGTCCACGGCAGCCGACGGCAGCTAATGAAATAACTTCTTCTCTTTTCTTTTTTTTCTTGTGAAAAAAAAAATTATATTGTTTTTTTCATGGGCAAGTCAGGTAAAACTCGAAGAGAAAGAGAGGGGCACCAGTAACGAAATATGTCACTTCCCGGGACATAACTTGGGAGGACCGCCGCCCACCTCAAACCCGGCCACACGCCGCCGCCGCAAACTTTCCCGAGCCGCGGCTTGCCGCTCCAAGCAGGGAGACGGGACGGCCGGGAGCCCTCTCTGCTCTCCGCCTCCCCACCATCATCGTCGTCGTAAAGAACGATGACTCCGACACCGTCAGCGTGCTTCTCGGGGCGGGGGCGTCATCCCTGCTGTCGTGTGAAAGTGTTGGCCGGGGGCGGCGCGGGGGCGGCGCGGGGGCGGGTATAACCGACATGAGTTCTCGGCACGCACCAACTTTTCTTTTCCCGCGCGCACTAAACTTCCGGTCCGCGGAGCAATGCCGGGGGTGTCCTTACATAACGGCCTCCCCGGTCTCCGCACCCGAGAGAGGGCGCTGCGTATGTGTTTTGTGAACAGTGCATAGGGGGCCAGCCAGGCCCGTGGCCTCCAGCTTCTTCCCCGGGAACAGGGCCGGGCTCGGCGAGGACGAACCCCATCCCACCGGGGTCCACCGGGGTCCACCGGGGGCGGGCGGGGCTAGGCAGGGCCTAGCTGGGATAGAGATAAATGGACGTGAGGAGAAAATCAAGTGAAAGAAATCAATGGTCCTCCGTACAGAGCACGGGCCGGCAGGGGCCGCAGCCCAGAGCCGCGCGGTCGCCTGCCATAAATTATGTAGCAGAGTCACTCGGAGGACTCGGAGGACTCCGCCGTGCGTAAGGTGGCGGGGGCGCGAGGGGACCACGGGGCCCTGGGAACCTCCCCTACCGTTACTATACTAATTGTGCGGCGGGTGACATGACGGCCCGGACACGCCCACAGCCAATGCCCGCCAAATGGCCCCTGAGATGGGACGAAGTACAGCGCCAGGCGCCAGCTCGGATGCAGGTCAGGCGCCGGAGGACCCAGGGTTGGACCTACGGGGCAGAGAGGGTGCGGAAAAAGGGGGAGGGGGCGGTTCCACAAAGACCCCCGCCGTATCGCTGCAGCACTGCTGGCGCTCCCCCGTCCAACACTCGACACCGAAACAGCGTCCACATGCTGCCAACAGAATACCAACAAAAAGAAACAAAAAAATAGAACGGATAAAGAGGGGGAGCAAAGTGTGTGACAACCACATGTGCGACAATCCTGGAACAGTATTCGCGCGTCGTGTCGTTTGTATATGTTTCTGAAGACGGCCTCGCCGACACGCGTGCGGCACGCGTGCGGAACGCGTGTGCCTTCTTTATGCCGCCGCAAGACGGCCGGCCGCTGCATTGGTATGCATAGCGTGTGCGTGGCGGCGCGTGGCAGGCGCGTGGAGTAGCAGTCTCTGAGGCCCACTCTATGTCGAGCGAGTCATACTCGAGAGGAGAGAGAGAGGAGAGAGGAGAGAGCGAGAAAGACAGAGGGATTGAGAGAGAGGGAGAGGGAGAGAGAGAGAGAGAGAGAGAGAGAGAGAGAGAGAGAGAGGAGGGGTGCACTTTGATTATTCGGAAGAAGAAGAAAGGTTCAGCGGGTGTGAGCGGGGTGGAGCGGGATGCAAATAGTCCGCTGCTGGCGGGCAGGGCAGGCCAGGGGCTCTCCATCCCACCACCAGACTCGTGCCCATCCACTCAAAGTTCGCCCCTTTGGCGAACGCCGACCTGCGATCAATGGGAACTTGCAGCATCCCGCGTCCGCGGGGCCGTATTAACCGTCCAGACCGTCCAGAGAGGGAAAGGGAGGGAGAGGGAGAGAAAGAGGGGGAGGGGGGGGGGGCAGCAGCCTTTCCCTGTAGGGGAACGAAAATGGGAAATAAAGTAACCGAGCCTGATTCGAAGGCGAGAGGGATCGAGTTTTCAAGAGAGCAGCAAGCAAACTAAGCGAAAATAAAGGCTCGATTCCACATAAATTGCGGGAGTTCAGTTCAGAGAATTCAGGCCCGGCCAAACGATAGGGCCGTGCATAAATAATTAATGTGCCCAGACTTAATGAACAGTAAACCAGCACGGGGGGTATCGCCTTGTCACACACACACACACAGTACGACGCCGAGGTAGACGACCACGGCCGGGCCGGGAGGAGCAGGTCTACACGTAGTCTCCGAGGGAGCAGCGACCCATCCCTCCCAAACCCTTCCCGCCCCGCTACACCAGACAGAGACAAATAAAGTGCAGCCAAAGTGCGGCCCGCCCCGCCCCGTGTAGGGCGTCTTTTCTGTCGCCGAAAAGTGAGAGTGACGCCCGTGACGCGCCCTTTTTCCAGGGCCGCGCCCCTTTTGGGCCCCTTGGACCCTTTCGACCCTTTGGCCCTGGACGGGGGCACGTGTGTTGTTCACCGCCGCGTCCAATACGAGTCAAGTTCAGAGCCGAGCAGCCATACCGACCACCAGCTTGTCGCATTCCTGTGGCCCGCTATGAGACCGGAGCCGGAACCGCTGGGCCAGCGGGCCGGGGCGGGCCGGGCCGTGTGCTCTGCAGCATCCCCAAGCTGTTCACGCACGAGCCGACATGGCATTCCCAGCCGCCTACCTGGGGGCTCATGGGGCCGAAGGGGCCACCGCCGTGCCAGCAACACATGTGCACACACCTGTGTGCACACACCCGTGCACACACCTTCCGCACACCTGTGCGCCTCACCTCGACTCATCGCCTCTCATTACCAAAGCCGGCTGAAAGGGCGCCGGACCACTTAAATCTGCATACCCGCTCCTGGCCTCCGACCTCTGGCTGCCTATGGCGGTGCAGCGGCGGGACCATCGATAAAACTGCGGCCGTGTGTCACTGGTGTCACGACGGGATGACGGAGTGGTGACCGGCACCAGCCACTCGCCCTGTATCTGCTTTGATGCGTCGGCGGCCAGCGGCAATCCCCTGACTGTCACCGCGTGCCACACCGCGTGCCACACCGCGTGTCACGGTGTGTCACACAGCGTGTCACAAGCACACAGGGGCCGCGGCGTGTGTTCTAGCCAGCCTTCCACGGTTGACTACCACCCCACTCCCGGAGCGCAGCTGTCAGATCAACTCATGCACCTCGCACAGTCCATGCAAGCACGACGCAGGACAGGAAGGGCTGTGTTTGTGTTGTCAGTCGGGCTCGTCCGCACGGTCTGCACACACAAACGCGGCGCGCCGCACCAACGACGCCCCAGCGCTCGGCGTCGATTTTAGCTATGGTTTTCAGCACTGCATTTAAAAAAAAAAAAAAATCTTATAGTGCAAGAAAGGGACGGTGCTTCACTGTTAAAAATTAGCAGCAGGTGCTGCTAACTCTTGTAACTAGTTCTGCCATTTTATGATGACCAATTTTAAAATGACTTTTCAATTTTGGAAGGACCTAGGTTGGGAAATGACTGGACACATTCGAGGCAAAAAGCTATTCCGAAAGGGTTCCAGCCATTCCATGATGGCTTGAATCCATGCAAAAAAAAATTGTTTTAAAGTTGTCGGCATCATTAAGAAAAGCGTTATTTTTCACATTGGATTTTTTCAAACAGCTATGCGATTGCAGCCGGAGATAGGTAGATAGATAGACCGCAATATGCGCCTCGCCAACAGTTGCGTTAGGCGTACAGCTGCGAAGCGTACGGTGACCCGACTCCCCCAAGTACAGTTTACTGCGATGCATATTAAAGGAAAAGAAAGATACTGCGTGCCTTTTCGCCCCCGACTCCTGCTTCGAGGACCTAATGCGATAAGAAGAAGCGAGTAGCGAGCGAAAGGGGACAAGCCTAACGCCCCCGCCCCATGCAAAGTCGAAACTGTCGGGTCTGGCCGGGGTGGGGCGGAGCGGAGCACGGCGCCGGGCCGGGCCGGGGCTGCTGGACTGGAGACCGGCCAAAAGCGCTGCGGCGGAGATAAGAAAAACTGGGCGCGCTCGAGAGAAACTGGAGGGCGACAATAATTGGTGGGGAGCGCGGCGAGAGCGGCGGGAGAGACGCGGCGACGAGGTGGTCGTTATAACTTGGTCTCCGAGTCCGGCAAAAACAACGGTCGGCATCTGGGCAAGGCCAATATTGACTGGGGGAAACGATATCACGGCTCGCCTCCTCCGCCAAGAGGCTGGACCCGGCCGGACTGGAGGGTGAATCCGGAGAGAGGCGCAATATCGGGGCGGTGTCGGCGGGGAGAGAGTGGACAGCACAGCCCACCACGTTATCACATCCATGAAAGTTTCAGTGCGCCCTATCAGCGATGGGACACTGATAAGGGCGCGTCCGGGAATGGCGTGACGGTGAGACAGAGCGCTGGGCGCTGGGCGCTACGTGTGGGGCAGCGGGCGGGCAGGTTGACCCGGCCCCGCGCGGCCTCGCGACACCCGACCCGCCCGGAAGCGGGGAGTGGAGTGGAGAACGGTGTCGGCTGCTGATAATTAATGCGCGGCGTCAAAGGGCGCCGGCGCCGGCGCCAGACAGCAGCGCGTCATCACCACAGGTACACTCTGCAACGAAGCTCTTTCGGGGGAAATTTTCCACGGAGGCGCGGGAAAATCTAAACCACGAACTGTTCGGGGTTTTCAGAAGAAATTACAGAGAGGGCACCTTTTTAATGTTCCGGAAAAAAACACATTTTTTGGCAATTTATTTTTTTAAATAAAAATTATGGGCAAACTTTTTTTTTGCGCATCGTCATTGTGTGGGCTCGGCCCCACCGGAGAGAGGCGGAGGGGCCGAGTCCGGTAAGGACACGGGGCGGGCCGGGCCGGCAACACAATCCCGCATCTTGCACAATATCTCCTCGCCTCGGCGGGCTTTGCCATGGCGCCAGGGCTGCGCACCCCCGCCCCGCCCCGGGACTCAGGTAGGATTCCATTTCCGCTTTCGCCCTCCCCGCCACTAAGCCCTCTCCCGCGCGGCGGCGGCGCGAAGATGTCCGGCCAAGCGAGGCCGTGCAGTACCAAAACCTGACCGGGCGCTCCAAAAACGGGCCGCGAATACGCCCTGTCCCGCTCTGATAAGCAGGGTTCACGTGTCGGCGGGGCCCGCCCGGTACCACAGGGAGCCGGCATGTCCGCGCGGCACTGCCCGGTGAGGCGATGTTGTCCGTGCGGTGAGCCGGTGCGGGCGGCGTCTGGCACAATCCATTGAGTTCTGAGGACCCGACTCCGCCGTCGAAATGGCCGGGCCCGCTGGGGGGAGGCGTTGGCGCCGTGGGGCCCTCTCACAGTTACCAGCGCCGCCGTCCTTGGCCGAGGTGGCTCCCGCCGGCCCCGCCACGCCCCGCCACGCCCCGCCACGGCTGCTCCGCGCTTCCGCCAGCGACAGCAACAAGTACACGCGAACAAAAGAATCACTCCGCGAGCCTGTCGGGGGCAGTGGGGTCGGCTGCCCCGCGAATACCAGCCCAGCTGCACATACGGCCCAGGAGCCGCAGGGTCTGGCTCGGTCGGCCACTTTCTAGTCTCTCAGCCTCCTCAGTCTCTAAGCCTCCTCAGTCTCTAAGCCTCCTCAGTCTCTAAGCCTCCTCAGTATCTAAGCCTCCTCAGTCTCTCAGCCTCCTCAGTCTCTCAACCTCCCCAGTCTCTCAGCCTCTTAGTCCTCAGCCTCTTAGTCCTCAGCCTCTTAGTCCTCAGCCTCCTCAGTCCTCAGTCTCTCAGTCCTCAGCCCCGGTCCTCACCGGTCCTCGCCCGGCCTTCCCTTGCCGGCAGGATACGACAGGGCGGCCGTCGGTGCCGCGACACTCTGCGGCCATCCAGTCCACTCTCGCCGTCGAGTTCGGCCGGGAGAATGGCCCTCCCGACGGGAACAACGGTGGCTCCAATCCCAGCGCCACACATGGCGGGGTCCGGCCTGGGTCCGGGCCGGAGCCGAGGGCCGACGGGGGACCACAGAGGCATAAAGCCGGCGCCGAATGGCCGGGTCAAGTCCAAGTGCGCGCCCCGGGCCCCGGGCCCCGGGCCGGCCACACACGGCAGACACACGCTTATCTCTGGTCTATGGCGCACGCCGGGGTGCGGCGCGCGGAGCGGCGGCATTAATGCTGGCCTGCTTCTCGGGTATGTTACGTTTCCAGCAACACGACGGCACACCCGACAGAATAATAATCGTTTAGCAAATTTCGGTTTGGAAAATTAGGAATAAAAAAAAGTAAAAAAAAACAACGGTTAAATTTTTCTTTTTCAAAAGAACAAATTAAAAAAAAATTGAGAAAAACAACACATGATCTAGCTAGTACGACTCTGCAGTGTTGGCAGGTGGCCCTCACATCGAGGAGCGGGCGCACATCCCACGAGTTTGACTGCAGCTGCTGCAGCCACTACAGCGGCGGCGGTATCGGCAGCTCAGAGCTTGGCGGGGCGGGCCTAGTGAGGCGTGCACTCGGGGACCAGCTGGGGGACAAAGTTCTCCGCACCACCTGCACGGCGGGGGCCATCAGATAGCCGGGGGCCCCAACCGGCGAAATGATGCGGAAAATAAAATCCGAACTCCACAAGATATCAGAGAGTGGTATAATATTATAATATCGATCTAGCAGGAAAACCCAGGGCGACAGGTGATGGCGGTGGGGCTGGGGGCTGCGCAGTGCGCAGCGCGGACAGTGTCTGCGGCGGTCGGGGCTTAACTAGGCTCCACGACGCAACCAGCTACTTAGTCGCGCCTCCGCAGCCCCCGCAGCCCGGCCCCTCACGGGGACTGTTGAGGGCCGAGGCCAGCCAGCCATGGCCGCCTTGTAAAGGTCTGACAAGGAAGGTCCTGGTCCAGTAGGGCCGGGCTTACGAACGGGGGAGGCCCATGATTCTGAATTCCACCCCTGGGACCGGGTCCAGGGCGTCCAGAACCGGGGCCGGAGGACGTCTTTGCGACGTCATAATCAGCCCCATCAAGGCGTCCCGTCCGGGGAGAGGCCCTATCGCACTCGATCACAGCGGACAAGGCCCCCCCCCCCCCCTGCCGGAGGAGGGGAGGAGCAAAGGATTCGGAGGCTAGCGGCGGCCACGGATGCTCTCAAAGGGTGCGCCCAGGCGAGAGTCCTCCGGGGCGGGAGGCGGCGGTGCGCACAGTGCAGCCCGGAGCTGCCGGAGCCCGGCACTTAGGCGCCCAGCACCCCGGACAGGGCCGGACAGTGCGGCCGGCGGTGGTCCCGCTGAGTGGCCGCTAGCCGCCGCTAGTCCCTCAGCCCCCCCCCCCCCCCCCCCGCCGTGAGTGCGCGCGCGTTGTCGTGAGGGGGCTGCGGGGGCCGCTTAAAGGGGCACCACGGGGAACGCGCAACTCCCATTCATCCAATTGTCGCCCTCCCAAAGGGCTGACGTCACCGCTCATATTATCGGCCGCCCGAAGGGTCCAAGGGGCCTATGGTACTACAAGACAAGACGCCACACCGCCGAGCCGGGGGGGGGGGGGGGGGGAGGGGGCGTCCCAAAGTCGTACGTGCACCCCGACGCACCCGCTCTCCGTGGCGAGGGGGTCTCCGGTCCGACCAACGGCAGTCAATGTATGCGCGCCTCAAGAGGGGACCCTTTGTCCTCTTCGCGCTAGCTGACCCCTCCCGCCTCTCTCTCTCTCTCTCTCTCTCTCTCTCTCCCTCCCCCCCTCTCTCTCTCTCTCTCTCTCTCTCTCTCTCTCTCTCTCTCTCTCTCTCTCTCTCTCTCTCTCTCTCTCTCCTCTCTCCCTCTCTCTCTCTCCCTCTCTCTCTCTCTCTCTCTCTCTCTCTCTCTCTCTCTCCCTCTCCCTCTCTCTCTCTCTCTCTCCCTCTCCCTCTATCTTTCTCTAACCGCATAGGGTCCAGGAGCATCACGGGCAGACGTCGGATCGGGGTTGGGTTCCCGCAGCCGCAGCAGGGCTGCCTCCGCCTCTGCACGCCGTCTTACCCCGTACTGAGCTCACGTTCTGGTAAGTAACGTACACCAACTTTCCCGCAGGCCGCCGGCAGCCTCGGACCGCGCTGCCGGACCGGAAGCTGCGGAGAGTGGTGCGCTGGCAGCCCTGGCAGCCCTGGAAGCCCCGCCCCGGCCAGCCCCGTCCCGCCGCCGGACAAAGGGAAAACGAGCGAGGCGGGGGGCTAATTCCTAAAACATAGACCACGCTCCGCCATAATGCCGCGTTCAGAAAGCAAGCCACCCCGCGCCCCGCAATTAGAGTGACTCGGCTCATAATGATGAAAACGCGGCAGCAAAGAACAAAAAAAAAAAAAAAAAAAAAAAAATCGGCAAAGAGCGCAGTTAAAAAGATTGAGGGAAAAGTCGCAATAACATAAAACTCGTGCGAAAACGACGCGTGAAAGATACAGAGCACCGACAGCCGGGTAATGGCCGCAGCCCTATCGAGTCGATCGTCCAATGAATAGCAGAGCGCAGCCACCGGGTCGGGATCCTCCATTAGTCGGCACGGGGGGCGCCTGCTGGGTAGGCAACCCCGACCTCTGCATGCACGCGTGTGGTGCGGGCCGGCCTACGCTGTCACTCGCAGGCGCTCGGCGGCGTGTCGTCGGCGCTTGCGATCGCCAGGACTCCCGAACCGTCCCTGTAGTGCTGCCCCCGCCGGCCCCGCTCCCCCCGCTACTCGAGCGACTATCCAATTTGTCGGCGTCACTCGGCCCGCCCGTGGAGACTGTCAGCTCCGTCTGACCGTCGCGCCGGGACCGGGACAGAGATACCCCAGCGCAGCCCAGCTGAGTCGAGCGACGCCACCACGAAGCCGTCAAACGAATTGCCCCGCCAAGTTGGGTTTGGTCAGGGCGGCCTCCGACTCCTCCGGCTCCTCCGACGCCATGCTGCACAGAGACCCAGTCGACTCCCCCGGCGGCGCCCCACCCCAAATAGCCGCCATCGCTTCGGCGCTTAACTGCAGGGCTGCCGCCCCGTCAGCGCTGCGCTGCGTTACGGTTTAGAAGGCGGGCGCCGCGTGAGCCGTTAGTGAGCCCGCACTTGCACCAAACCGAGTGCGGCGGGTAAGGTAGAGGGAAATACGCCACGCCGGGGATCAAAGTAAATCGCAGGCGGGAAAAGATAATTACACCCGTCTCAAAATTCTACACTTTATCAAAAACTAGCTATATTGCTATTATTGTTTTGGAGTTCGTTTTTTTTAGTAAACACACACACACACACACACACACACTCGCACACACAGACACGCGTCCGGGTTGGGTCGCTATATCAAGCGGTCCAGCCGGGTGTTCCGCTCGTCACGGTCCGCGGATGTCGGCCAAGGGCTTTCCGGGCAGCTGCGATCTTGATTCACTGCCCTTTAGTCCGCGCTCAGCCCTCGGCCCTGGCCCTGGCCCTGGCCCTGGCGTCGCCAGCACGAAGGCGACCTTCATCATGGCGAGTGCGGGCCGGCCGGGGCCGTGAGGAGGGGCGTCGTCGGGGTGGGGCTGCGGGGGCCGTGACAGGGGCCGACACTGACCTGGCACTGAAGACGGCGGCCAGCGCGAGGAAGCACGAGTCGGCCACGCCGGGGCTGCCCGTGTAGCAGCGGTCCACCACCCAGTCCAGCAGCGGGCCCACGTCCGGGTTGCACTCCAGCAGCAGCACCACCGTCTCCCTCGCCAGCTGGTACACCTGCAACAGCCGAGTCAGGGGTTAGCGCGGCGTCCGCAATAGGTACTTCCAGCGGAGTTCCTGAACGGAAGTTGGAGAGCAAGAACACATCGGGGGGTATCATGAGCGAGAGCTGATGCCGGTGCGGTAGGGTAGGCGGGCCGAGGGCGGGCCGAGGGCGGGCCGAGGGCGGGCCGAGGGCGGGCCGAGGGCGGGCCGAGGGCGGGCCGAGGGCGGGCCGAGGGCGGGCCGAGGGCGGGCCGAGGGCGGCGGGCCGAGGGCGGCGGGCCGAGGGCAGGGCGCCGCGCTTGTCGAGCCGGCCGCGCCGCCCGGGGAAATCTCTGGCCGCGACGCTGATGGATGCACCCCGCGGTGCTCGCATTCACATCGCACACACTCGCGCCGGCCGAGGGGAGGACAGTGCGTCACACTTGCGTGGGCAGGAGCAACAGCCGTGAAACTAGCAGCTCTTGTTACACTGTAAAAAAAACTTTTTAAGAAGAAAAAAAAAAGAGGGCGACATACATTTTTCTGACGTCTGATCAGAAAGATCCAAACAAATTTCGGAATTTTCCAAAAACGTGAAAGAGAAAAAAACAGGCATTGTATGCGCGGGTGAGCGTTTTTATGTTTATTAATTTTTATCTTTAGATTTCTCGGGGAAAAAGTTCGGCAGCAAGCAATTTGGGTTGCAAACCGTTTTCCCGGAAATTTCCAAAAACGTTTCTGACAGTGTGCTGCGAGGGCTCACGGCCACCGCTTCATCTTCGTCCCCCCCCCCCCCCTCCCCGCATGCTGTTGGTGGCAGACAAGGCGACGCCTAGAGCAGCTCCCTCCCAATGAGACAGTGTACAGAGTGAATCCGTTGTATCGCAGGCCCAGGAACAGTGTCATCCCCCTCCCCCTCTTCTTCTTCTTCTCCTCCTTCTTCACAGACTGCGCGCACAGACTCCGCAAGCTCACGCGCCCGCCCACCCGCCTCCCCGCAACAGCCTAGAACTGCTGAACTAACAGAGCCAAAGCGTTTGAGAGCCGAGCACGCAATAAAAGCAGCACAGCCCGGCCAGCCTCCCTCTCCGAGTCTTATCTGCCTTATCCATCCTCCCCGCCCGCCCCGCCATCACATTGTGCCGGAGCCGCTCATTAAGCCCATCACCGCGAAAGAAAGTTGTCGGCACCGCCGGTTAGTTGGGCGCGCTCGGCTCATCTCTGGTCCGACGATCACGAGGGCGGCCTGCAATAACTCGATCCGCGTTTGCAAGTACCGGGACCGCAGGGGGAGGAGGAAATTGAAAGGCACGTGTGCGCGGCGCGCCTGGGGTTGTAGGGGTTGTTCGTGGAAAAGCTCTCCCACCCGGCGAGCGCGCGCGCGCACACACACTTCAAAGGGTGCATCAGTATGGAGCCATCGCGGGGGCGGGAGGCGCGCGGCGCGCTGCTCACGGCTCACACAGGCCGGCCGCAGAGCGCGTGTGCTGCGGCCCTCGTTAAAAGTTGATGGATGCGAGCAGAAGGCATCGCCGAGGACGCCGCGGGACACGCGCCAGCCGCCGCTGCTGGTGCTCAGGTGGCCGGACCAGCTGCCCTGGCAGGTGCTGCAGGTGCTGCAGGTGCTGTGCGGCTAACTCGGCTGCTGCTGGCTCTACTCATCCCCGTTCGCACCACGTCCGGCCGAAGCGGCCCGCCCGCGCAGCACCCCGACCCAACACGGCACCGGCACCAATCTCGGGACACCAAACATCCTCTCTAACTCAATACAGCTCCGTCCCCTCCTCTGTTCTCCCTTCCAAGCGGATGGGCCAGGCTGGATTGGGGGAAGGGGGGGGCACCAGTTCAACTTCGTTACAAAACAAAAGAAAGAACGGCCAAAGAGAATGCGGGTGTCCGTGCTGGTGTGTCCAGCCACCCCCGGACCCCACCAGGTCCGCCAGGTCTTCCGAGGTCAGTGCCCGCCTGCCCCCCCCCCCCCCTCCCGGTCAGTGACCAGGGCAGACCAGGGTGGCCTCTCGTACAGGCTGGACACGTAAAGGAATAATATCGGGAAGCAATTCATGAATCCCAAATGTCGGCAGCAAAAGGCCTCCCAGCTTATTGGTGACGTCGTGGCCTGGCCAAGGAGAACGGCCTGAGTTTGGGGGAGAGGGAAGGGAGGGGGGGGGGGGGGGGGGGGGGAGGGGGGCCTCGGCGGCCACACACGCACACACAAACCTCCGCTTCGCTTACGTGCCGTGCAGACGTGACCGGCCGTGTAAGCCCCCGCCGGGGTGTGTCTGCGTGCAAGCGTCGTTTCTTCCTCCCATATTCTTCTCCCATTCCTTTTGTAGCGTAAATACTTGGAATGCATATGATGGCAGAAACAATGGGAGTGCCAGACCGAAGCTATAGTACGATATCGGAAAAATCCCTTCCCCTCTCCCAACGATCGGGAGGACGGGCAGTGGTCGTTGGGGTCCCCTGGGAGGTAGGCAGTCCCGTGGAGCGGCCGTGCCGTGCGGGCTGGCCTACCCTCCGATACGCAGGCGCTCCGCTCCGCTCACCTTCTCGTCCGGCGAGGACAGCAGCATGTCCAGCCAGGGGTAGAGCGCGCCGTCCTCGGACAGCGCGTCCGGGTCGAAGCAGGGGCCGCAGCAGACGAGCGCGCTCATGGCCTGCAGCGCCGACAGCTGCAGCTCGGAGCACGAGGGGCAGGAATCGTCGGTGGGATCCTGGCCCACGCCCAGCGCGCGGCCGAAGCGGCCTGTCCACGCGGTGAACAGCTTGAAGAGGTTGCGGCGGAGGTCACGCTTGAGCAGCGTGCGGCACGTCTCCACTGCAACAGGGAGCAGGCAGGGGTTAGGCACGGAAAGGCGGGGGTGAGGCCGGTGAGCGAGTCAACAGGCCAGGCGCTTACACGAAAAGCTCTTGATCATTTTCCGGATCAAGTTGCAGAAGTGCAGCTTGACCGTGGAGGGGAGGTCTTTGTCAGGCTCGCTCTCCAGATAGAGCCTTGCGCCCTCGATGTACTCGACGATGGTCGGGTGCAGCGACTGCGTGTCCCGCTCCAGGACGCAGGAGCTCATGCCGAAGGTGCCGTGTTCGGCGATGAGCTCGAAGACGCGGACCACCTGCAGCCTGAGGGCGTCCCGGCGCCGCCGCCGCCGCATGTTCTCCTGCTTGCGGTCGACGGCCTCCCTGATGTAGAGCACGAGCTCCTCCAGCAGGTCCCTGCCGAGGGGGAAACGGGGGTTAGTAGCACATGGCAGCACAGAGCACGGGCGGTGGGGTCGTTGGCCTCCGGCCTCGACGAAGACAACTCACTTGAGGGCCTCCACGTTGACCCTGCCGAGGGCCTGCACCGCCGCGTCGCGGACGTCGGCCGCCTCACACCGCAGCAGCGGCACGATCAGCTTGTACAGCCCGCTGGGAGAGACCTGCGCGGACGAGGACGACGACGAGGATGCCTTGCTATCGCCACGCTCGTTGGTCAGGCTGTCCGGGGAGGAGCTGCGGAAGAAACTGCACACATGTAGACCTTTAATGGACGAGACAGAGACAGCGGAGCCAGAGAGAGAGAGAGAGCACCACATCACCACCCGAGTGAAAGAGAGCGAGAGATGCGAGGCCCGATAGAAGAGAGAGAGACGGAGGGGCACTAACCTGAGGCTGAGGTCCGGCGAGGCGCACCGTACCACGGGGCTGGGGATGGGTGGCACCACTCGGAACGCGAACGCCACGTACGTCTTCCAGACGTGCATGTAGACGTCCCTCTCGTTGACGGGCTTGCGGACGGTCACGGAGCTCCGCAGCAGCGAGGCTCTGTTGTCGCTAACGGGGCTGGAAATACCACGGAAATACGTCAGACATCACAATCTGACCAGGACAGCGGCAGCGGCAGGGCTAGGCAGGGCCCAACTTACGTGGGGTCGATGACGGTGAACAGGGAATTGATCCGGGAGAACACGATGGGCCATGAGTGGATGACGGCGGTGGGGCAGCACGAGAGCACCCGGTCCTTCTCCAGGAAGCCGAACAGGCATGTGGTCCAGGGGTCGAAGCCCGCCAGGTTGAGCTGCGAGGAGCTCTTGGTGCTGCTGCTGTTCTCGTCCTGGAAGCCGGCCGTCCACACGGACGAGCTGCGGTCCGCAAGCCACTGCAAGTCGATGGAGGGCGTGGCCAGGGCGGCCGACTTCTCAGCGGGCGGCAGGGCGCCGAGGCACTTCTCCAGCACAGCGGGGCAGCACTTGTCGACCACGTCGATGACGGGCTGGTCGTGGCCGGCGCTGCCCACCAGCTTCAGCAGGTGCTTCACCTCCCGAAGAATGTGCACGGCCAGCCGCCGCGGGTACAGGCGGCAGTGGCAGAGCATCACGAGGGCGAGTGCCTCCACCATGTGTAGCACGCTGCCGACAGCCTCCACCTTCTGGATGACGCAAACAGACAATTAGTTTGGTAAATGTGTCTCACGACACAAGGCCAGAAGCGCCAGGGGCGCCAGGAGCATACCTGCACTGCATCCTGCAGCTTCTTCGGCTGAGGAATGTGGTACTCTCGCTCGCTCGCCGTGCTGCGGTCACTGATGGTGCTCCTCTCACTGCCCCGATCACTACTGGCAGCAGACGGGGGGTGCGTGGGCACGGGCTGGGAGGAGTGCACCACTGACGGCCTCAGGGTAGTGGTTCCTGGGACAACTAGAGCATTCTTCCAGCTGGTCAGCAGTTGGAGAAGCATTCTCAGGCCATTGTCTAATAGCTGAGGGAAAGTATCCTGCACATCTCTGGCAAGAAACTGGGTGAAGCCTATTAAAAAGTAAAGTAGAAAAACAAAATGACAATATGTTTTACAGCACTGGAATACAAAAGCGGTGTTCTATGACTACCCTCAATTTCTTACCACATATAACATCCTGTCTCCAGTCAGGGAAGTCGATCACAAGTGTCTGCAGGCTCTGATAAGCTAACGCTCTCAGTTCTTCATCCATGTGCACAGTGAGTCTGGCCAGCAGGTCCACAAGCTCAGCCCCAGTAATTCCATCAGGAATAAGTCTCGGCACTGCAGCCACACAGGTACGGAACAAATCAATCCGTGGTTTCCTTTCACCAGTTATCAGCTCATCTGGTTCCTGACGTAAGAAATATGAGGAGAAGCTTGGATTTGAGGTAGCGTGAGATTCCTTGTTGACATTCTGGACATTGGTTAACATCAAGGGCCTTCCATAGTGCACGTCCAAGGCACGTAATATGTCAACAAAGACTCTTCTAACATGAGGGAAATATGCAGACATTCCAATGCTTCGGGCAGTATCTTCAGTTAGCATTTTATTGAGGAATGTCTTCTTCACACGCAGAGTATTACCAGATGGCATAACTCCAACCGTTCGAGGCATAGGAGGTTCTCCCTCTTTCTGTTGAAGGCTGTCAGCAACAACAAGGAAAGCACGCAAGCCAATGCTCATTCGCTCTGGTGTCAGAATAATCTTGATAGGTCGACCAACAGACAGCAAATCAAAGACAATCTCACGCATAGCAAAATCTAACCTTTCTTGAGCAATAAACTGAATAATCTTAACAAATATATTCAGTGGAGTGTCCCGAGGAACTACTGCCTTAGAGCCCTTTGGAAAAAGAGAATTTACGATGCTCTGTAAACGAGACTGGGTAGCTGAGTTGCTTTCACATTTGATGCGTATCATATACACCCACAACAAACGATACAGGGCTTCCAAAGCAACACGGCACATTTTGGGATCCTTATTCTTTAAGTGTGAGAGACACATAGCAAGAAAATAGTGCCAGTTTTGCAAGAAGAATTGCTTCTGGCTGACACACAACAGGCAAGTGACCATTGGAAACAATGGAAGTCTATGCTTGTTTTTTGTACACATGTCTAATGTCTGTGCATAAAGCATTTCTACAAAGTTCTTGAGGCAGGGCACATTAACTTCATTTTTCACTGTTGCAGCAACTGGTACAAGAATTTCCACAAACAATCCTGCCAAGGCATGCTTGACATCTTTGTCTTTCACTTCTAAAAAATACTGAGCACATTCTTGCATAAACTGGAAAGATGCTTCAAATTCTTCTATGGGTACCATTTTTACACGGAAGAATTTCATACCCATCAGTAATGCAATTATACTGTGAGTAGTGTTCATACTGTGTTGAGGGTTAGGACTTGGCTCTTTGCTCCGTAACTCCTTCAATTCTGCCATAAACCGTTTTCTCACTGATGAAAATCTTGATTGAGCTAGAGCTCCAATGACCTCAGCATACAGATCAGCCACAATGTGAATATTGGCAGCATTTGGACTACTTTGAGAACCTTCCCGATGTTTGAAATGTTTAAAGGAGATATCTTCTATATATTTTACAAGATCTTCATGTCCTGGATGAAATGGTAGCTGCCGTAACACCTCAATGAGCATCAGACAAAAGATGAACTCAACAGCCAGGTCCCTTCGTTCCTGCTGCAAATCTGCTTCACTGCGCTCAGTGGATTCCGAACTGGAAAATTAAAAAATCAAATCAAAATAAAGTTACAATCGGACAAAAAATTATGGAACTCTCTGGTAACAAAAACCAAAATTTATACCTCTTTCCCTTTTGATCACTTTTCTTCTGCTCAGTAGATACTGGATCAGACACACCCATTTGCCTCTCATACCATGCAAAAAGAGCCCTTAGAATAGAAGGAAGACAATGTTCAGCAACAGAGCCAAATGCACTTAAAAGCTGATCAAATACTGGGTCTTCTCCTCGCTGAAGTGCTTTGGACAGGAGACGCTCCTAAGCACAGTTTAAAAAGAAAAAGAGAAGGGGAAAAAACAGCTTATAATGGACGTAATCTTTAAACTTGGTATACAATACAAGTAAGTGTCCAAATAATACCACAAAAACTAACCGGTGGATCTGCCATAACAGATTCTATTTTCTTTTCTGCCTGTACTGTGAACTCTGCGAATAAAGTTCGCATCACAAACTCTCCGGGTCTTATATTTATGTCCACATTAACACATGTGGGGTAAGAAGATCGTTCTTTATGTGCACCCCAGGGTAACATCGTGCCTTCCTTGCTGCCAGAAGTGTCTAAATTTGGTTACAAGATGTTAGATTAGAAACCTTAGAAATAATATTTGATCCTCACACACACAAACCAAACATAAAAACTCACCTGACAAACTGCCAATTGTTGATTGAGGAGATGAATGAATGTGAAATCCTCTGTCCTGCCGATGTGCTTCAGGCGTCGCAGGAGCTGAGCTCACACCACCTACCCCTGTCCCAGTGGCACTGCTCATGCTAGGGCTAAGGGTTGTCCCTGCGTCCACTCCACTGTCACTTGTGTTAAGTAGACAAGAGCTTTGAGGAGGCAGCCTTTCATTAGATGGGTGCTCATATTGCCCATCTCCTCCCGAGGCTAAAGACACAGTCACTTCCACACCACTGCCTGTAAAAACAAAATGGTTGTACCAGTTACAGATGTGTGTTAGAGCAAGAGTGAAAGCCCCCCCCCCCCCCGCCCCAAGTCCACCTTAATTGGATCTGGGGTTCTCAACAGGTGACCATGGCAGAGCACACCACAGCACATCATTCTGTTACAAACACTGCTCGGAAATAAGGCAAAGAACTTATATACCTCCACATACACAAAAATTAACAAGAAATTGGACAAATTGGCACTTGAGCAAAGATTTTTTTTTTTTAAATGCAAAATATGCAGAACACAAAGTACTTACCAGCTGGAGTTGCTCCTTCCATATTGCTACCATCCTCTGCTTGTTTCACTCCTGTAAATTATAAAGATTCAAACTCACCATACAGAGAGACCAAAAATAATATATTTTAACATTTCCATATCATCAGTACAGCAAAATATTAAATCACATCTTCACAGTTCTAGTGACGGAGTTCAAAACATTCAGCTCAAGAACTTTGAACATTTGATATAGAAAGAATTCGTACAAATCTATGAATGGCAGCTCAAATTAAATAACTGACAAACAAAAGCAAAATTAATATAATTATTGCTAAGAAATATTAGAAATTCCTACACAGTACTCAGAATACAGCCCATGTGTCATATGTTACATCGGTTAAAAACTTACCATAAGTAGAGTTCTGTTCCTCCTCCTCTCCTTCTTCTAAAAGCATTCTGTCATAAAATCTGACAAGCACCTCAGAGTGAGTTCACCTTGAGCAGGAGGTTTATTTGAGGTGTTTCTGCAGCTGCTCATCCACTCTGTAACTGGGAAAACATGTCATTTAAACGATAAATGGCAGTAGGCTTTGTCAACCGTCAAGGTGCTATAGAGCAACCCACGCACAAGTTTGATTATTGTCATATCTCTTGGGGTTCTTAGACTGCACTTTGTACAGCAGAGGAAGCCTATAATTGATGTAAAATACTATGCAAAGGCACAAGGTTGTCCTCTAGACTACGTGGAATTTCATTGAGTAAATATTGTTATGCATGTCAGAGAGACACCGTGCATTCCCTAGCTAGAGTATTCAGCATTAAATCATAGCCACCACAGACAGCAGCAGATGCTCATAAATGTAAAATGGGGTTATGCCGGGCTCACGGTAAACAAAGTGTAGATGGGCACAGGGGTAAAGGCTTGCAAGATTTTGCTGGAGATGCAATTTGGAATACAAGATAGCTCTGGAAATGATTCACGCATTTTCTAAATACCTCAGGGGAAAATAACAACAGCTGGGAAGACAATGTCAATACTGTACAATCGTTTTGTTTTCACACCCACTCAGAGGGAAAACATTTCACAATGGGAAAATAGTAAACATGGCCCACTTTTGCTCACCGCAACGTTGCCATTTCCTCGGATGATACGAAATTTTCGGTGTTTCAGTACGATGCAAGTCTTTCAGCAATTTCAAAAAATATGCAAAAATATTAATTTAAAGAGAAGGCAATAAATATATTTTCGCTCCGCCCACCTGTCTCCCACACGGGTGGTAAAGATTAAAAGATTGGCTTTATTCTCATATTGATCATAATCTGGCTAGTTTTTAAATTGTTTACCTATGAGATGAGAAATCTGGTTCACAGGCTAGTCGCAAGTTTTGAAGTTGTTGCGGGTGTCACCTTTGGTTCATAAAACTTCTTGTTTCTTCCTGATAGCTGTAATCAGTTTTGTTGATTTTGCCATGGAGGTTTGTGTGGATTCATTGCAATCTGCTATTAATGCTGCCAAAGGCGGGGCTACAAGATTGGAGCTATGCAGTGCTCTAAATGAAGGTGGTCTCACACCAACTCCTGGCTTATTGAAGGTTTGATGCATTTATTGTGCAGTACATTACTACACCCCTGTCCATTTCAACAGCTGCACTTGGTTAAATAATAGTCTTATTGCTTAACAGGCCGTGACAGCAGCTGTCAACATTCCTGTGTTCTGCATGTTACGAGTTAAAGGAGGCAATGATTTTGTGTACTCCTCAGAAGAGTTAGAGGCGATGAAGACTGATGCTCTTCTGCTCAGAGCAATGGGAAGAGTGGATGGTTTTGTCTTTGGTGCTTTGGATAGATATGGGAATATTGATCGTAAGGCTTGTCAAGATATTCTTGAGGTGACCGCCCCACTTCCAGTGACATTTCACCGAGCAATTGATGTTTGTCAAGATCCACTTGCTGCAGTCCAGATGTTAGTGGAGTTGGGTAAGTGTGCAGATTCCTCCTCCCCTAAAAGATATAACATTTGCATTAACACCTGATTATGGGTCTTTATCTTAGGTTTCAAGAGGATCCTCACGAGTGGTCAGAAAGAGAATGCCTTGGAAGGAATCCCCATGATCAAAAAGATGGTTGAAAAAGCTCAAAACCAAATTTCTGTTATGATTGGTGCTGGTATTAAAAAAGACAATGTAGCCCACATTCTTAAAGCAACAGGAGCAAGAGAGTTTCATGGCTCTGCGAGAGTACGCTGTCAGCAACTAACTAATTCAGACAAACCTAAGATGGGACCAGCAGATGCACGTCTGGAAACTGATGTGGAAGAAGTGGCAGCCACGGTGCAAGCAGCTCAAAGTGTTTTGTAAATGAACAAGAAATTAAATTAGTGTCATAAGGGGAAAAAAACATGCTTTTATTTACAAGCTTTTCTTTTCCCAGCATCTTAAAAGAAACAAATTGTATCACAGCCAATATAAGAAAGCAGCAAGTAGTACAATCTCAATTTTTCTTAGCCAATAAACAATAAATCACAGTCATAGGTAAACTTAACTTCTTTTAACTGAAGTCCACGGATTGCACATTACACAGGCAAAAACTTGCACGAATGAAGGCAAGCGTCGGTTCCATTATTCTATTTTACACAAAGATTTTAGCTTATTACTAGGTCAATACTAACATTAAACATGGTCCACATCTTTTTAATCTCGGTAACTTATTCATACATCATTTCCAATGTGTCACACTTTAAAACGCAAGTAACTTTTAATCAAACTGGGTACATTCAAAGCTTCTACACTTTGAAGAAACACCTGAGTGTCGCTTGAGTGAGCTTTCAAACACTCTCTTACTTTTCTTCTAGCAATTGCCTGAAGTGTTGGAAACTGTTCTCTCAGTCGAGGTAAAAAATTAAGCCACACACATTTGGGATTATCTTCGACAACAGCATTAACTTTTTCCTCAAGACCTGTAAAATCATCTCCTAATGATGCTTCTGCCATTATAAAATAACAAAATATGGTTGATTTGCCTGCTATGAAGTGCTCTAGCAACTGATGTGGGCACACAGCACTGTGTGGAAGTAAAGCTTTCAGAGCAGGTCCATTACATTTTAAACACGCAGCAAGTAAAGCATCAGGTAAGTTGTTACTAGGCAAACTTCTGTAATCAACATTGGCTCCAGCATTTAGAAGCCTTTCTAAACTGGCCAACTGTCCATGTGGAGGCTGTAGAAGCGGAAATAACAAAGTAGCTACTAATGGTGGAAGTTCACTTTTCTTTTTCACATTGACTGGAAAATTTGATTTAATTAACTTCTCTAAGATTTCAGTTGTGCGATCACCATACTCAGACATCTTATCCATTAGCAAAAAGCTCATTGGACCACATTTTGTATATCTTGCATGTGGTTGCAGGTCACGGAGTTTTCTCTGCAAAGACCAAGACTTAACTTCAAGTGGAAAATCAGCCTCCAATAATAATGATAAACATTCTTCTGATTCAGAGTCAATGGCCATACAAAACAAAGACACGTTTCTAGCGGATGGACTTAAAGCCGCATTGAGAAGAGTTGTATGGCACAAATGAGGCATCAAAAGTTGCACAATGTTAGACCATCCACCGTGCACAGCAAATGTGATGGCCATTGAATAATCTTTGGAATACATATTTGGTTTAGCTCCTCCAGACAACAGGAGTTTCACCATTTCAATGTTCCCTTGCTGGCATGCCATCATAAGTGGTGTGACTCCATCACATGTCCGCCGATTTGGTTTTGCTCCAGCGCGAAGCAAAGTCTCAGCACATTCAACAGAATCTTGCTGAACTGCTTCGAAAAGTGGAGTACAAGACAAACTGTCCCCTACATTTACTTTAGCTCCCATACCAAGCAAATATTTAACTGTGTCAAGCTGCTTTCCTTCTACTGCTCGATGAAGTGGTGTTTGTTCATTAAGCTCTTCATGAATGTTGATGTTTGACCCATTCTGTACCAAAAATTTAATGACATCCAAGGCACCATTGAAACAAGCCACATGCAACATGTGTGGTTGCATACAGCTTCTTCCCCCAGTTTCCAATAGAAGCTGAACAACAGGTAAACTTGCATTTGAAATTACAGCAAGCTCAGCAGCAGTCTCTCCACTGTAAGTCCTTTGTAATGGATTTGAACGAGTGTCTTGTAAGAGCACTTTAACACACTCCAGCCTTGAACAAACCACAAATACACAAATCAAGGAAAGCTAAGTTAAGGCAGAAATACATAATACACATGGTACACACCTATTATGGGCTGCAGCAGCATGAAGAGCAGTCCAACCTCGATGATCAGTGGAGCCCGGACTACTTCCACTGTCCAGGAGTTGCTGAAGAAGAGCAGTATCTCCACTGCTTGCAGCACTAATTAATGACGATGGAGTGTACGAAAAAAGATTATTCCATTCGTTCATTTTCAGGACCGATTGTGTTCATTAAAGAGGGGAGGTTCCAAGTCTGAGAAGAAAAGAAAATAGTAAATGTGTCAGGACTCAGCCCACAATACACTATAGGCAAACACTGAGCTTACTTATACGATGCTGAATCTGGCCCCCTCGGTACCACAAGAGAGCCCCGCGCGAGGCTACGTGGTACCAGCTATGAGAAATTCGAAAGTCACATCATAACGCGCACTCAAATCACATTATTGGCAGCGATATTAGCAGTTAGCAGAAACAATTCGGTTAGGTTTACGTTTTCGAAGTCATGAGGCTCACAATTACTCCCGGATCCATTTTTACTCTCCAAATTGCAAATATTATCCAATCTGCGGCATTCTTTCGTACTGTGACACCAAGAACTCTTGTGGTGCACACTGAGAACCATCATTCATGTACCGCGTGTTGGTTAGAATTTCAATAGATTTAGAATTTGAAAATAAAGTGACTAAAATAGTGCCGGTAGCCTCGGTAGCCTTTTTTGGTCACAGTTTTCCGTCTGCTACCACCTAGAACCAGTTCATATTTGGACTTCCCACTTTATGTCGACTTGCAGGCAACTCCGGAACCAGCGTTTTCCGTCTGCTACAACCTAACACCTACCACATCACACATGTTGTAGACGAATTAACCGGGGTACCAGCCATTTCCCGCCTGGAACCACCCGGTACCAGGGCATATTCAGACTTCCCCCATCCTATAGTATACGAATCAACCCCGGTACCACCCATTTCCCGCCTGGTACCACCTGGTACCAGGGCATATTCGGACTCCTTACTTAATGTTGCATACGAAGCAACCCCGGTACCACCCGTTTCCGGCCTGGTACCACCTGGTACCAGGGCATATTCGGACTCCTTACTCCATGTTGCATACGAAGCAACCCCGGTACCACCTGTTTCCGGCCTGGTACCACCTGGTACCAGGCCATATTCGGACTCCTCACTCCATGTTGCATACGAAGCGACCCCGGTACCACCCGTTTCCGGCCTGGAACCACCTGGTACCAGTGCATATTCGGACTTCCCCATCCTATAGTATACGAATCAACCCCGGTACCACCCATTTCCCGCCTGGTACCACCTGGTACCAGTGCATATTCGGACTCCTTACTTAATGTTGCATACGAAGCAACCCCGGTACCACATGTTTCCGGCCTGGTACCACCTGGTATCAGTGCATATTCGGACTCCTTACTCCATGTTGCATACGAAGCGACCCCGGTACCACCCGTTTCCGGCCTGGTACCACCCGGTACCAGGGTATATTCGGACTCCATACTCCATGTTGCATACGAATCAACTCCGGTACCACCCGTTTCCCGCCTGGTACCACCTGGTACCAGTGCATATTCGGACTCCTTACTCCATGTTGCATACGAAGCGACCCCGGTACCAACCCGTTTCCGGCCTGGTACCACCTGGTACCAGGGCATATTCAGACTCCTCACTCCATGTTGCATACGAATCAACTCCGGTATCACCCGTTTCCCGCCTGGTACCACCTGGTACCAGTGCATATTCGGACTCCTTACTTAATGTTGCATACGAAGCAACCCCGGTACCACATGTTTCCGGCCTGGTACCACCTGGTATCAGTGCATATTCGGACTCCTTACTCCATGTTGCATACGAAGCGACCCCGGTACCACCCGTTTCCGGCCTGGTACCACCTGGTACCAGTGCATATTCGGACTTCCCCCATCCTATAGTATACGAATCAACCCCGGTACCACCCATTTCCCGCCTGGTACCACCTGGTACCAGTGCATATTCGGACTCTTTACTTCATGTTGCATACGAAGCGACCCCGGTACCACCCGTTTCCGGCCTGGTACCACCCGGTACCAGGGCATATTCGGACTCCTCACTCCATGTTGCATACGAATCAACTCCGGTACCACCCGTTTCCCGCCTGGTACCACCTGGTACCAGTGCATATTCGGACTCCTTACTCCATGTTGCATACGAAGCGACCCCAGTACCACCCGTTTCCGGCCTGGTACCACCTGGTACCAGGGCATATTCAGACTCCTCACTCCATGTTGCATACGAATCAACTCCGGTACCACCCATTTCCCGCCTGGTACCACCTGGTACCAGTGCATATTCGGACTCCTTACTCCATGTTGCATACGAATCAACCCCGGTACCACCCATTTCCCGCCTGGTACCACCTGGTACCAGTGCATATTCGGACTCCTTACTCCATGTTGCATACGAAGCGACCCCGGTACCACCCGTTTCCGGCCTGGTACCACCTGGTACCAGTGCATATTCGGACTTCCCCCATCCTATAGTATACGAATCAACCCCGGTACCACCCATTTCCCGCCTGGTACCACCTGGTACCAGTGCATATTCGGACTCTTTACTCCATGTTGCATACGAAGCGACCCCGGTACCACCCGTTTCCGGCCTGGTACCACCTGGTACCAGGGCATATTCGGACTCCTCACTCCATGTTGCATACGAATCAACTCCGGTACCACCCGTTTCCCGCCTGGTACCACCTGGTACCAGTGCATATTCGGACTCCTTACTCCATGTTGCATACGAAGCGACCCCAGTACCACCCGTTTCCGGCCTGGTACCACCTGGTACCAGGGCATATTCGGACTCCTCACTCCATGTTGCATACGAATCAACTCCGGTACCACCCGTTTCCCGCCTGGTACCACCTGGTACCAGTGCATATTCGGACTCCTTACTCCATGTTGCATACGAAGCGACCCCGGTACCACCCGTTTCCGGCCTGGTACCACCTGGTACCAGTGCATATTCGGACTTCCCCATCCTATAGTATACGAATCGACCCTGGTACCACCCATTTCCCGCCTGGTACCACCTGGTACCAGTGCATATTCGGACTCTTCACTTTATGTTGCATACGAAGCGACCCCGGTACCACCCGTTTCCGGCCTGGTACCACCCGGTACCAGGGTATATTCGGACTCCATACTCCATGTTGCATACGAATCAACTCCGGTACCACCCGTTTCCCGCCTGGTACCACCTGGTACCAGTGCATATTCGGACTCCTTACTCCATGTTGCATACGAAGCGACCCCGGTACCAACCCGTTTCCGGCCTGGTACCACCTGGTACCAGGGCATATTCAGACTCCTCACTCCATGTTGCATACGAATCAACTCCGGTATCACCCGTTTCCCGCCTGGTACCACCTGGTACCAGTGCATATTCGGACTTCTTACTCCATGTTGCATACGAAGCGACCCCGGTACCACCCGTTTCCGGCCTGGTACCACCTAGTACCAGGGCATATTCGGACTCCTTATTCCATGTTGCATACGAAGCAACCCCGGTACCACCTGTTTACCGCCTATTACCACCTGGTACCAGGGCATATTCGGACTCCTCACTCCATGTTGCATACGAAGCGACCCCGGTACCACCCGTTTCCGGCCTGGTACCACCTGGTACCAGTGCATATTCGGACTTCCCCCATCCTATAGTATACGAATCAACCCCGGTACCACCCGTTTCCGGCCTGGTACCACGTAGTACCAGGCGGGAAATAAGTGGTACCGGAGTTCATTCGTATGCAACATGGAGTGAAGAGTCTGAATGTGCCCTGGTACCAGGTGGTACCAGGCGGGAAATCGGTGGTACCTGAGATGAATTGTATGCAACATGGAGTAAGGAGTCCGAATGTGCCCTGGTACCAGGTGGTACCAGGCCGGAAACGGGTGGTACCGGGGTCGCTTCGTATGCAACATGGAGTAAGGAGTCCGAATATGCACTGGTACCAGGTGGTACCAGGCGGGAAACGGGTGGTACCGGAGTTGATTCGTATGCAACATGGAGTGAGGAGTCCGAATATGCCCTGGTACCAGGTGGTACCAGGCGGGAAACAGGTGGTACCGGGGTTGCTTCGTATGCAACATGGAGTAAGGAGTCCGAATATGCCCTGGTACCAGGTGGTACCAGGCCGGAAACAGGTGGTACCGGGGTTGCTTCGTATGCAACATGGAGTAAAGAGTCCGAATATGCACTGGTACCAGGTGGTACCAGGCGGGAAATGGGTGGTACCGGGGTTGATTCGTATACTATAGGATGGGGGAAGTCCGAATATGCACTGGTACCAGGTGGTACCAGGCCGGAAACGGGTGGTACCGGGGTCGCTTTCTATGCAATATGGAGTAAGGAGTCCGAATATGCACTGGTACCAGGTGGTACCAGGCAGGAAATGGGTGGTACTGGAGTTGATTCGTATGCAACATGGAGTGAGGAGTCCGAATATGCCCTGGTACCAGGTGGTACCAGGCGGGAAATGGGTGGTACCGGGGTTGATTCGTATACTATAGGATGGGGGAAGTCCGAATATGCACTGGTACCAGGTGGTACCAGGCCGGAAACGGGTGGTACCGGGGTCGCTTCGTATGCAACATGGAGTGAGGAGTCCGAATATGCCCTGGTACCAGGTGGTACCAGGCCGGAAACGGGTTGGTACCGGGGTCGCTTCGTATGCAACATGGAGTAAGGAGTCCGAATATGCACTGGTACCAGGTGGTACCAGGCGGGAAACGGGTGGTACCGGAGTTGATTCGTATGCAACATGGAGTGAGGAGTCCGAATATGCCCTGGTACCAGGTGGTACCAGGCCGGAAACGGGTGGTACCGGAGTTGCTTCGTATGCAACATGGAGTAAAGAGTCCGAATATGCACTGGTACCAGGTGGTACCAGGCGGGAAATGGGTGGTACCGGGGTTGATTCGTATACTATAGGATGGGGGAAGTCCGAATATGCACTGGTACCAGGTGGTTCCAGGCCGGAAACGGGTGGTACCGGGGTCGCTTCGTATGCAACATGGAGTGAGGAGTCCGAATATGCCCTGGTACCAGGTGGTACCAGGCCGGAAACAGGTGGTACCGGGGTTGCTTCGTATGCAACATGGAGTAAGGAGTCCGAATATGCCCTGGTACCAGGTGGTACCAGGCCGGAAACAGGTGGTACCGGGGTTGCTTCGTATGCAACATGGAGTAAGGAGTCCGAATATGCCCTGGTACCAGGTGGTACCAGGCGGGAAATGGGTGGTACCGGGGTTGATTCGTATACTATAGGATGGGGGAAGTCTGAATATGCCCTGGTACCGGGTGGTTCCAGGCGGGAAATGGCTGGTACCCCGGTTAATTCGTCTACAACATGTGTGATGTGGTAGGTGTTAGGTTGTAGCAGACGGAAAACGCTGGTTCCGGAGTTGCCTGCAAGTCGACATAAAGTGGGAAGTCCAAATATGAACTGGTTCTAGGTGGTAGCAGACGGAAAACTGTGACCAAAAAAGGCTACCGAGGCTACCGGCACTATTTTAGTCACTTTATTTTCAAATTCTAAATCTATTGAAATTCTAACCAACACGCGGTACATGAATGATGGTTCTCAGTGTGCACCACAAGAGTTCTTGGTGTCACAGTACGAAAGAATGCCGCAGATTGGATAATATTTGCAATTTGGAGAGTAAAAATGGAACGTAAACCTAACCGAATTGTTTCTGCTAACTGCTAATATCGCTGCCAATAATGTGATTTGAGTGCGCGTTATGATGTGACTTTCGAATTTCTCATAGCTGGTACCACGTAGCCTCGCGCGGGGCTCTCTTGTGGTACCGAGGGGGCCAGATTCAGCATCGTTTACACCATTCCTGATAAGAATCGTCATTGTTGACAGGTTTTGCCTAATACATATTTAAAGCATTTTGAGGCCCAATACATCAACCAGCTTTGATCTTCGTGAATTTATTATGTTTTTGCTATATTATTTCAGCTACTTGACCAGTCAGATTCTCCATCTGGATCTGAGGGACAGGCTGAGGAAAATCATGAAACTGAAGCATCAGTCGCTCCTGTCAATGTGAAAGGACAAGAAGTAGCGAAACGTAAGAAAAAAAGGAAAAAAAAGAAAGCAACCAAGCAGCAACAAAACACCAGGAGCAGTGAGGACAATGTAGAGGTAGGAATGAGGAGAGTAACGCGTTTTCTCTCAAACTAAATTACAACTGTAAGTTTTGCTCTGTTTCTACTCTGACAACTTTTATTCAATCGGCTAGGATGATGAAGTGGAGCGTTCTGTCAAAGAAGTTAATCGGATACTTGGTGAAGTTGCACCAGCTACTTCAACAAATTATGATCATAATTTAGTAATATTTGGTACCCGTAAATCTGCACTTGGCATAGAACACAAACATCTAAACCCTAGTAATGAACTGAAACGGATTTTTGGTTCTAAGATGATTCAAGCGGAAATAAGGTCAGTTGTGTAAATCTTATGAAAGTATAATAACATTATGTGCTCTCCCTTTCATTTCACATTCTCTTGTGTCTCTTTCATCTCTTTGCTATTGTAGGAAAATGCGCAACCAAAGAGTTCGTACTTTGAAGTCCACATGGCTAGTATCAGCCAAAGAGAACTGGCCTCAAATTGGAAAACAAGGTAAGTTTATATTTAAATCCATTCAGATGAATAATAATTTCAAAACTTTTTGAAACCAATTTGACTTTGCACTTAGGTTTAACAATGAATTTGTTGGAAATCAAGGATGGCATTTCATACTTCACTCTTGATCACAACTCCGCTTACCAAGCTGTAGAGATGAAATTCCTAGATGCCGTGGAAAGTTTAAGGCCTGATAACATAGTGGTAGGTTTCTGTTTATCACATTATACATTTTAACTCATGTAGTCACTTCTTTGAATTTGTTTTATCAGACTCGCATGATGCTCTCTTTTCTTCCAGGCTGTAATTAACATGCACCCGTACCATGTCAACTCTTTGTTGCAACTGTCTGACATTTGCCTACTAAGCGACGACCTTGCTATGGCAGCTGAGCTAGTTGAGAGAGCTCTATTTGCTCTTGAGTGTGCCTTTCATCCTTCATTTAATGTTGCTCTGGGCACATGCCGTCTGGACTATAAAAGACAACAGAACAGGTTGGGGACTCAGTTACTTGACAGTTTATATATTGAGCTCGTAACAAAATTTATTGTGTGTCTTTATTATTATCACCTAGGTCTTTGTATGTTGCTTTATTCAAGCACATTCTATATGTGGGAGGACGTGCTTGCTATCGGACAGCTCTTGAATTTTGCAAGCTACTTCTAGCTCTAGACCCTGAGGAAGATCCTTTGGCTATAGTTCTTGCAATTGACTTCTATGCATTGAGAGCTAGAGAATATCAATGGCTTGTAAGTGTGATGGAAAATTAATTAGTCACAAATGACAATGTTTCTCCTCTTCTGCATTTATATAAATTTGCCCTTTCTGTCTGTGTCAGGTGGAGTTCTTTGAAGAATGGGAACCTCGAAGAAATCTTTCTCAGCTTCCAAACTTTGCATTCTCCGTTGCATTGGCTCATTTTCAAATCTCTCAGACTGTAAATGGATCTGGGGATACCACACTTGCTGACCAAATGCTACAGGATGCTCTCATAATGTTTCCCGGGGCTCTACAACAGTTGTTGGATAAATGTTCTGTTGTTGTGGATTCCAAAATGTCCTCACATCCATACTTTACATTGGAATCAACTAAAAAGTCGGTTGCTGATGTGCTTAGATCCATATTTTATGTAGTTTTGTGTTTATGTGACATTATAGCAACATATTCTCTTTCAATTCCAGCCAAAGTGAAGCTTTAGGTCTACTCATTCAACTGTATGTTATTCAAAGCTACCATGTCTGGAAGGAGCCTGAACTGCTTCCCTGGCTTCAGAGGAATGCTCACATTGTTCTGGAAAGAGCCTCTGCGAATGATCCAGTTATTATTGAAGCTGAAAGGAAAAGAGGAATCCGATATGTTGGCACACCTCCCAGAAATATTTTACGATACATATTTTTATGTGATAGGAAAGACTTAACACCAATCGGGCTTCCTGCAGTAAGTTTTTTCTCTATTTTTAATTTGTATTGTCTTTTAATATGAAAAAGTTTAGCTGACAACAGTGTGGTTTTTTGTTTTGCAGAATCAGCTTAGACCCATCATGTCCCTTGATCCGTTACCTCCTTCTGACTCTGTTGACTTGTACACTCGTCCGCAGCGCTCTCGGCTGGCGATAGAAACTAATGTTTTTACAAATTTCTTTCGTTCCCTGCTGCCTCACTTCAACTTAGAAGAGGGGTAAGTTCTTACTTTCAATCATTTAGCTTATTTTGTATGATCTGCTTAGTCTTTTACTTATTTCTATTTCAAATATTCATATCTTGCAGGGAAGCTGCAGCTGATGCAGATCTTCTAGAAGAAGTTCAAGACGATGGTGGTATGCTCAATGATGTCACAGCCAGGGTACGCACATTGATGGAAAGTGTGAGAGACCTAATGGCTAGTATAACACATGATTCTGATGCCAATGAGTCTGAAGGTGATGAAACTGATGAGCATGATGCATGATTACATGAGTTTGTAATGCTGGGATAGTCATTGGCTCCATGTAATCATCAGCAGTTATTCAAGTTATCAGTACTGTTATGTGATTGTTTTCATCTTTTTGGTGTTGCTAACCATAGTCCACCATAGTTAATGAAGTTTCCTAACAGTTTAGCTGAGAAGTATTGTGCACTCTTCTTTAAGTGTGTGTGAGGTCAACACAGCTAAAATGTACACTATCTGACAGGGTCTTTTCATCATTTAATTTGTGGCTATTTTCCATTTTCCATGTGTGAATGTGTAAGGGGTATGGTAGAACTAACTCTCCACTGCACGCCATTTCCTTGTTGGATCTCAATTTTGTCTTTTCAGCGAGTACTGGCTGTTCATTACAAATTTCCTTGTTTTATGCGTCATTGAAACCATGTCAAAAAGAAAATTGAGGTTCCTTCCTGTCTGTGGTTTTAATGTTAAGTTGTTGTTATGGTCTTTTCAAAGAGTGTATGTTTGGTTGGTTGTGCTGGCCGCTATTGTCAGTCTGCAAAACTGAGTAATCACTCCCATAATGTGTTTACATTTGTTGATTTTTTACTGGTGATACTATTTAGTAGGATGTAATAATGATATGTTTTGGAAGTTGCCCTTAACTTGCATTGATTTTTTTCATGTATTTAAAATTGTGTTTTTGTAACATGTGATAATAAATTTGAATAAAGTGCATTGTTTTAAAAATATATTATTCTCTAAAGTATCCCTTTCCTTGTTCTTCCTGTGATATGAAGAGGTGGGACCTAGTCGAGGATCTAGCAGCCAGCCTTCCCTCTTCTTCAAATGTTCAAATCTCATGGGCGTTTTCATGAGAAATATCGGTTATTGGCAGTGCTCCAGCTCCCAGAGGCCAGAGGCCGTATGAGACGACAGTGTCAGACCAAGTGCGTGCTGACGAAATGTCCTTAATATTCGATCGGGACCACTTTCTGGCTTTTAACACATCATCAAAGTGAAGTTAAACAAAATTCATTTCTCTTTCATATCCTCACAATGGATGTTATACCCCGAGGAAAGTTTGGGTGAGTGCTAGCGCTGGATCACGATGAAAGTACAACCTGGATTTGAGTATATGTTACTTGCGTGCAGTTTACGCATACCGTGTGTAGAAAGACTAATTAGGTGAAATGCTTTTGCACATTCAAACTAACATATTCCAGCTACCATCTTTTCTAGTATAATAATCGATATTGTAAAAGATTGACCACTGTTCGTTGATGTAAAGGTTATGGCACCGGCGAATTTTCCTAATTTTTAAACCATTTTCATCTTCCGCGGTAGGCCAAATTGTGTTTACACCCCTCACAATTAGTATTCTTTAACGGTTGATGTTTTATTTCAAATGTCATCGTATTCTGTGACTGGACGGCCCAGCTGGGTTGTCACCTGCTGTACTGATGGAAATCTTGAGGGTGCAAATGGTCTTGACATTTTGTACTCAATACTACATATCACAACATCTGTTTGAGCATGTTACTATTAATTTTTCTTGTTTCTTTTGTTGTAGAGTGGCAGTTGTCCTTCTGAAACGTTCATGTCATCGAATACAGTCAAGACCAACTGCAATTTCTCCGCAGATTTTGTATGGTGGAAATGCATCTAAATCAGCTTTCTTGAGTGGTGGAAACACTAAAATGGCTCGAAAGAGCATCTTGTTTGCTCTTTATAATGCTCCAATGTCCAAAGACATGAGACACTTCAGTCAGATATGTGCTCAGCGTCAATTAGCTAGGAATAACCAATCGCCTTTACTCTGTGTGAAACCAGTTACATTTGCAGCAGTTCCTTCTAGAGGTGTAGGTATGCTTATTGCAAGGGCCATAAGAGGTGTTCTGAAGCTTCGTTATATTGTTCTTGGTGGCGCAATAAGTGGTGGTATGAGTCTGAGTAAGGTAAATTACAGTAACTTACCTGAGGAATTTAAATTGGTACTTCAACCCTCTCAAACATCATAGATTTTTTTTCTTGTTCCCTTCACAGTCCTATGAGGAATGGAAAAAGACACTACCAGTTCTACCAGATATGTCATGGTTGGAGCAGTACTACCCAGAACCAGAAAAGATAGATTCTGTGTTTTCATCACTTCAAAGTATAAGAGACAAAGTTGTAGGAAATATTGGTAACATTGAACTAGGTAAGTTAAAGCACTGTTTACTTACATATCATTTACTTACATACACACTTTTATCATCTATTAACTCTGTTGTATTCTTCCTCAGATCCCAGATTACGAACCATAGGTGAAGCTAAAGTGAGGACTATGAAAGAATGGTGGGATTTAAAGCTAGAAAATGCCATTGAAGCAGCCAGTAAAGAAGAGGGAAATGATGGCTCTTCTAGACTTTTGGGTGGTAAGTTGATGTACTAGAAGGAATGTGATGGGTTGAAGGATGTCAGTCAAATTTTCCTTTAATATGCATTTCTTAGCCTATGACCAGGGATTTGCAGTAATTGGAAAGGGTTTTTGTGTCAGTGTGTTTGTTACCCTATGCGTATTTCACATTAGCAGCCCATAACACATTCTAGATTGTTTTGCTTCCCAACCACATTTCTAAGAGATAGTTTGCTTATTCCTCTTTTTTTTTTTTTTTTTTTTTTTTTTTCTTTTTGCATTTTCTTCACCTGAATTCTTTTCATGTTCTTTCAATTACTTATTTTTTTCTGCCTCTCTTTCTGAATAGGTGTCGAGAATTTGGTGGGCCACATTGGACAGCTTGTAACAGGTGTGTTATTATGCAGCATTTGTTCTTATTTTCATTTTCTTTCATTGGTTTGGTTTATGGCTTTTCACTGTAGAGTAGGTAGTGTTTTAAGTCAGCTACAATTTCTTGTGTTGCTGAGGGAATTTTAAGCTGCTCACACAACTTATGTTTTCACTTATTTTTTTATTGGTTCATGGGTCTTTACCTTTTCTTTGCTTTCAATTTGCCTTGCTCTCTATCATCTTGTCTTATTTCCTTCATACAACCAATGATCAAATGCTTATAAAAGTCATTTCATGCTGCCTGCATCTGATTCCTTGGTAGACCTCATGTTTTAGAGTCCCTTTGGTCTACTTGTTGAGCCCTACTAAGACATGATATCAAACTGCTTTTTCATTTCTTCAACAAACTTTCAAACCAAAATATATTAGTGAAATTCTTGGGCTGATTTATTACCTCATCTTATTTTGATTTGAAAAAGTTGATTTAGAATAAATGTTTTTGGCAGGGGTTAAAAGTGACATTGTTCTACACGCTGCCCCATTCGCTCGAGCTGATGAAGAGAGACGTAAGCAAGGTGAGACATTTCTATACATTCTCACCAAGTTCTAACATTTTGTGGTATTTGATTCCAAAAGATCGTACCTCTTCCTTCGTTTCATCGTCGCTCTTTTTTTTGCTGTAGTGCGATCTCCCAAATAGTTCATTATTTATTGTGCAGCATTTTAAATTTCTGCAGTAAAGTTTTTAGTTTTGCTTCTTTTTGAATGTCACAAGCAAATAATTAGTTTGTGGCCTATTCTTGCTGTGGGTAAAAATATGTGGCTAAGAAATGCATCGTTTTGGTAAATAGGGGTCATAGTAGACTGAAGCTTATGTCATTTTTATATTATTGCTGGCATCTTATTCACAGAATATTTGTCATGGTCTTCCTTGCTGATGATTATACCTTTGTATGCTATTTATCCTTAACAACTACCCACATAACTTTCCCTTTATTTTTGAAGAGACATCTCAACAAAGGCTAGAAGCTATGCAGTCTGAACTCATAGCAATACAGCTGAAATATCAGAAAGAATTGGAACGACTTGAAAAAGAAAACAAAGAGCTAAGGCGGCAGATTTTGCTCAAAGGAAACAAAGTTGACACGAAGAAATTAAAGGTGAAAAAGTTTACTAAATGTGACTTCCATATCCCATTTTCTTTTTGGAGTTGAGTTTTAAAACCAATGTGTTACAATCTTTTCAGAGATCACTTATTGACATGTATTCTGAAGTTCTTGATGAGCTGAGTGATTACGATACGAGCTATCAAACACAAGATCATCTCCCAAGAGTTGTTGTTGTAGGAGATCAGAGCTCGGGCAAAACTTCTGTGTTAGAAATGATTGCTCAAGCTCGTATATTTCCTAGGTAAGCTATTCAGGGCTTGTTCTTTTATTCTGAACCTGTGTCCTTGTGGATTTATCTGTAGTGAGAAATTTTCAGAGGTGCTGGTGAGATGATGACCCGAGCTCCAGTTAAAGTAACATTGAGTGAAGGGCCATATCATATTGCGGAGTTCAAAGACAGTGCTCGAGAATTTGATTTGACCAAAGAGTCAGAACTTGCAGATCTGAGACGCGAGGTACGTAAAGTTGTATTAAACTAATTGCTATTCAAAATGTGAGTGTATTTCCAGCAAAACCTACTAATGTGAAAATTAAATCAGATGACTATAAAGAAATACTGTCTATTTGAGGTTTCCTCACATTCTATCTTTTTACCATTGAAAAGAAACACTTTCTTTGTCCAGGTGGAGATTCGTATGAAGAACAGTGTCTTACGTGGTAAAACTGTCAGTAATGATGTTATTTCAATGTCTGTGAGAGGCCCAGGTCTTCAAAGAATGGTGCTTGTTGATTTACCAGGAATTATCAGCGTAAGTTACGCCAGTGTGAAATTTTTTGCTGTAGTGGAACTGTTGTAATTTCTGACCATTCTTAATCCTGCATTCTAGACTCAGACTGTTGAAATGGCTGAGGACACTCGAGATGCAATTAGACAGATGACTCAAACATACATGTCCAATCCGAATGCAATTATTCTTTGTATTCAAGATGGGTCAGTAGATGCCGAACGCAGCAATGTTACGGATCTTGTGTCTCAGATGGACCCTCAGGGAAAGCGTACTATATTTGTTCTTACTAAAGTGGATCTTGCGGAACAAAATTTGACAAATCCGGACAGAGTAAGTTTGATGATCAAAATATTCCTTATTTTCCGTTGTATTTCACCTATCATTAGGTATCTACATAATGTAGTCTGTATTTTACAGATTAAGAAAATCCTTGCAGGAAGACTTTTTCCTATGAAGGCTCTTGGCTATTATGCTGTTGTAACTGGCAAGGGTGGGAATGACGAATCAATTCAGTCTATTCGTGATTATGAGCAAACTTTCTTCCGTGGTTCAAAATTGTTCAAGTAAGTTTTCACTTCATGCCATATGTTCTAATTATGTTGATTTATGTAAAATCAGACAATGACCCAACTGTTGCTGGTACACTATTGCAGAGATGGAGGAATATTGTCAAGCCAGGTCACAACTCGTAATCTAACTTTGGCTGTTGCTGACTGCTTTTGGAAAATGGTACGTGACACTGTGGAGCAACAAGCTGATGCTTTCAAAGCAACAAGATTTAATTTGGAAACGGAATGGAAGAACAACTTTCCAAGGTTGGTTGGTTTAAAACTTTGAGATACCTTGATCCTTTGTGATACAGGAATTATAGGAAACAAACCTGTTTTGCAGACTAAGAGAGCTGGATCGGGATGAGTTGTTTGAAAAAGCTCGAGGAGAAATCTTGGACGAAATAGTCAATTTGAGCCAGGTGTCTCCATTACAATGGGAAGATATGTTCATGAAAAAAATCTGGCAGAAGGTCAACATGCACATATTTGAAAATATTTATTTACCTGCAGCACAAACTAATGATGCAGGTTAGTCAGACTGAATTCATTTGTATTATGTTGTAACATCCAGTTGTTGCTGAAAATGTTGCTGTTCAGTCCTCAAATTTTAATTGTAAACCCCATCCTTCTGTGTACAGGAATGTTTAACACTGCTGTTGATATCAAACTAAAGCAATTAGCTGATCAACAGCTGCCTCAGCGTGCTGTAGAGACAGGATGGGAAGGTTTACGTGAAGAATTCCAACATTTCATGAATCAAGCCAAGCAATCCAAGGGTCATGATAATATATTTGACAATCTCAAAGAAGCTGTTGTCAATGAGGCATTCGAACGCCACACATGGGAAGATAAGGTAACAATGCAGTTTCTTGTACAGTAGCCAAGATTGGTTCGAGCCTGTTCCAGAATTGTATGCTGGAATGGTATGCTCATGAGCATTGCGATGTATCTCAACCTTTAATACATATGAAGTGTTCTTAATTTAAACAGGCATCTGAAATGTTAAGAGTTATACAACTTAACACCTTAGAAGACCGCTCTGTTACTGATAAATATCAGTGGGACCTTGCTGTTAAGTTTCTAGAAGAAAGCCTACGAGAGAAGTTAAAGGTCCTTTTTTTTATTTACGTTTTTATGACGTGTATTTCACTGAAAGTGTAATTTATTAAAATTTCTTCTTTATTTAGAGTACCGAAGAAAGAATTAGAGATTTGGTTGGACCTGGTAGAAGTGAAAGGTGGTTGCACTGGACTTATCAAAATGAGGAACAGAAGAAACGCAGTGCAGTTAAATCAGAATTGGATAAAGTGTTGTATTCAGATCATGTATGTAGATTTTGTTAGTCTTTTTAGTTGCAGCTTGACAGTTTTTCAGTTCCGCATTACCCCATTCTCTTCTAGAAACACTCACCGTCACTCTCATATGATGAATTGGCAACTGTGCGTAAGAATTTGCAGCGTTCTGGTGTAATTGTTGACAATGAGTTTGTCCGAGACACTTGGCATGTTGTGTTCCGACGTCATTTCCTGAATCGAAGTCTTGCTCGAGCCTATGATTGTCGCAAAGGCTTCTATCTGTACAATCAGGGTCTTGAAAAGGAGGTTATTATTCCTAAAATGGTATTTATACATGATTGGTATTTACTGAAGTATTTAATCAATGTCATTTCTGTTACCTGTGTGTCCAGCTCGAGTGCAGTGATGTGGTCATGTTCTGGAGAATACATCAAGTTCTGAAAGTAACTTCAAATGCATTGAGACAGCAAGTTATGAACAGAGAAGGTACTGTAACTTTTGGTTTTAAATGTGATCCAATTTAAGTTGTGACCAATTAGCGAAGCAATTTCACGGGTTTTTTCCATCTAGCTCGTCGCCTTGAGAAAGAAGTGAAAGAAGTACTTGAAGAGTACAGCCAAGATCCAGAAAAGAAACAAAAACTTCTTACTGGACGAAGAGTACTTCTGGCTGAGGAACTTAGTAAGTAAAAACTTTTCATAATATTTGCTTGTATTTTACTTTTAAAGGAGACTAAAATGTTTCCTTATGGTTTCAGAACGAGTCCGATTAATTCAAGAAAAGCTAGAAGAATTCATTCAGGCTCTTAACATGGAGAAATGAGCCCTGGAGGGAAATTGAAACTAGGCTAATGAATATTTTGTGTGTATCATGTTTTAGACTGACAATGCTTTCTCTTATTCTTTTAGGAAGTATAAAGTCAGCCTAATGACATGAAGGAAAGAAAGAAATTTTGTAATTTTCAGTGCAGGAAAGTCCTGCTTGAAATGCTGTGATTTTCTAGAGTAATTTTGAATGAATGAGTGAATGTAATCTTTTTATCCATTTGAGGAATGATCACTTCTTCTTCAAGAAGCAACTTTGCATGTGGTTAGGTATCTTGTTTTGATTGAGTGTTTCACTCCAACAAATACTAAGATCCATTTCTACTTGAATTTGTTTTAGTTTTTCTTTTACAATCATTATTCATTGGTGTGCACAGATATAATCAGCATATTCAGATATTGATCAAAAGTGCAGTGAGCGCCTTTATGTTATTTATATTATTTTCTGCCTGTTGTCTGGTGATTACTGCTGTGTTAGATGAGATGTGTGCATTATTTGTAAAAAAAAAAATCATAAAAAGAAGACATATGACATGTAATTTAATTGCAGTGATGTATACTGCCGTACTAGCTCTGTTGTGAATATAGAATTCAGATCATGATGATCTTTTTCTCTTTTATCAGGTAGTAGAAATGAATTGTTATAATAATTTATTGTAGTACCATTTTTCTTGTATAAAATGCTTTTTGTCATTTGCAATAGTAAGAATAAAAAAAATTGCTTGGATCTTTTTTTAAAAACTGTTTATTTATTTATTGTATTTTCATCTTTGTGAGGTTGTGCTATTGTCCCTAATATCTGGTGACTGTCATCAATTGCACATACCGTGTGCACTGTAGTAACTTTAAATTTGGCGCGCGTTCAGTAGGTAGAATATGAAAAATTTACCATGCAGAACGTGTTTACGGTGTTGTGATGCGTTTGTGGAGGAATGGTGGCACTACTATTAGGATTATTAGAAAGTGTTGTTTATTGAATCTTCTTTTAGATAAATTCCACACTTTACATTAAATTTGAGCTGTTTTGTATTGGAACCATGGATCAGGAAACACTTATCTGTGTACCAGGTAAAAGTTGCTGCGCAAATTTCCTAACCTCTCTCTCCTCATGTCTATACACCCGCATGTCATTAGCAAAGCTCATTATTACTTTAAAAATCTCATTCATAAAATGTATTTAATATTTTCCGTTCAGGACAACGGCTTAGTATAGCTGACAAAAATCATTTGTCGGGGAAAGGAACATACGAGCGTCTAGGATATATATATGCAACACTTGCAGGTGTAGTAAAAGTCGAGAAACAGGATAAGGTATTATATGTTATTTTCCCTCCCATTAACTAATGTACAAAACTTTCTTTGCCATACAATTATGCATTTCTTCGTGTTACACAGGCATCATTGATTGAAGTGCAAAGTTCAAATGAACAGAGTATCGTTCCTGCTCCTGGCGATATTGTTACTGCTAAGGTACTGAAAATTTTATGATTTAGTGTGTGTGTACCAAGTCAGCTGATGTGAAACTAAATTTTACACCACTTTCTAGGTAACTATTGTTAAGCAACGTTTCAGCAAATGTATCATCAAGTGTATTGGCGATACAGTGCTTTCTCGGCCCTATAGAGGAATTCTGCGCAAAGAAGATGTCCGAGCAACAGAAAAAGACAAAGTTGAAATGATCAAGTGCTTTCGTCCAGGAGATATCATCCTAGCCAGAGTTGTATCCTTTTATTGCTTCTTACTTTGACATCCCATCAGGATTAGGTCAAGACTCACTTGAGTATGCATGAGTTTTGGTTTTTGTTTTTTTCAATGATAAATAACTGGGTTTTGTATTTGGGGGGGGGGGGGGGAATTAATGTTTTCATTACAGACTATTGGGCAGCTTGCTTGACTTCAGAAGCTATGAAATGCTTAAATTAGAGAGTATTGATATTTTCCTTAACAGAATTACAGTTGCCCATGACAGAGGTCCATTCATATCAGCTTTCCACAGCTGAGGACGAATTAGGAGTTGTGATAGCTGATAGTGAATCAGGTTTGTAGTACCTATGAATGAATTTGGATTGTTACCACTCAATCCTAGCAAGAAGTGAATGTTTTGATAATGATATTTCACTATTCTCTCTTTACAAAAACTCTCTTCTTTGGCAGGAACATCTATGGTGCCAGTCAGTTGGACTGAAATGCAGTGCCCGAAAACACATATTAAGGAACCCAGGAAAGTAGCGAAAGTGTTACCAGAAAGGATAGAATCTGAGCAAAAAGTATGAGGACCTTTAGGGATTGTTTACACAAAGATAAGAGATTTGAAATTGAAACACACATCTATTAAACTCCAGTTTCCAACAATAGATGACAAGGAAGCCAACTCTCTTCATTGGAAGGCACAAGCTTAAATATTCATAGAGATAAATTCAAAATTTCAATAACAAGCCGATAAAATAAATCTTTATATTTACAAATGTTAAGGATTCCTATTAATAACCTTATAACCTTATAAATACCTTAGTAATAGTGGGCAAGAGTATGGCTCAGAACACTTCAAAGATGGAGCTCTTCATGGCATCGCATTTTGTCATATCAACAATCACTGTGAGAGGAACAGGGAAAATCTGGAAAGTAGCTCAAATAAAACAAAATACAGTATGAGGTACGCCTCAGGAGGATGGAATTTCAGTGTTATTATTTACTGTGTCAACTTAACTACTATGACATACTGTAGTCTTAGTAAAAACATTATCAAATAAAAACTAGTCTCCTAAAATTAGGATTCTTAAAAATCAGATTAATCTTCTCCTACCATATAGCTGCTACCTCCAGCCGCCGCAGGTAAAAACTAGCTCAATATCACAAATGTAACTTCTCAAGTGTATTGTTTGAAATGCTCCTCACAAGACACTTGTTTGGTACAGGCATAGTTACAGACAACACAAATTACACATTTTTGGAGACTAGAAAATCTCAAATATGAAAGATCTCAATCAGTGCAGACAAATACCCTGTCTCACAAGGTTCAGAAAAATCATTGCACAAATACAAAATCCTAGTTTTGAACAAGATCCTAAAATTGATAATTTTCAAGCTTCTTCAAGACTTGTTCCTGAAGGGCCTTAATATCACATGCAGGCAGTTCGGTTGGAATCATAAGAAGGAGGAAAGATAGAGGAGTTCGCAAGTTGATTCCATGAGTAAAATAATGATTGATTTTTCAAACATGATGAATGTCACCAGTGCCAACTCAACAACTATATTGCACTTCAAATCTAAATATATATTGATGTGATATGGTTACTGATGAAAGCAGACTTTTTTTAAAGTTGGTCACAATACTTGTGATGCTGAACTCTGGCTGACATAAATTATAGCGCCAGTGAAGTTAATTCCTGCAGCCAACACAAACACTGGGAACCATCGACCATGTGATTGAGTCACCAATTCAGCTGTCAGTGGTCCACAAAGGATACCAGGTATTGTAGCCTGTAACAGAAAGGCTCGTATGAAGACATTTCAGTAGCATTCTAATAGTTGCTGGGGCTTGAAGCATTAACACAATGCTCACCAATGTATTTGAAATGGCAAAGGTGATCCCAGCATGGTTTGGAGCAATGTCAGCATGATTGCTGAGATGACCTGCTGAGTTGCATGCACACATGCCCATTGATATGGAAACAATTCTGAGGGGAAAAGGTTTTTTTTTTTTTTTTAGTTTTAAAATAAATTCCATCTCTGCACAGAAAAAAAGAGTTTAGAAACAGGGTGACTCCCACATTCACCTATGTACTTACATAACTGCAGCTACCATATTGTCAACAGCACAAAATGCCAACAAAAATATTCCTGGGCCCAACAGACCTAATGTTGTCATCAGCCTTCGTACAGAGAGTACAGTCCATCTCCGTAAAACCAATGTGTCAGCAAAATGACCTGAAACTAAGAAGTACACAGCACAGAAATTAATTAAAATTACTTGACAACACTTGGCAGCTCCATTGGTACAAATATTTAAATTTAAAAAGAAAAATAGCCACTTACGGATGCCAGTAAGAGAGTTAACCACATATGGAACTGCTGTAAGGCTAATACTTTCTTTGTTGGCGCCAAGATTCCGAGCAAGGTAGGTAGGCAGCCATTGCATTATGATATAGTTTGACCAGTTCATGGCAAAGTGTGCGATGTACAGAGCCCACAAAGGCCAATGACTTACAAATTCACACCACTGGACATTTTGGTTAGTAACCTGGAAAAAAGATTGATTTCAAATCAGCAGAATTATTATTTATACTTTGGAAGGGTTTACAAGTACGTGCAACATACCTTAGGAACAAACAATGGTATTTCATCTGCTGAGGAACTGGAACTGTCATGGTAAAGCATCAACCATATGAGAACCCAAACTATGCCTAAAGTTCCAAAGAGATAAAATCCTGTTTGCCATGCAAGATGTGGACATAACTGGAACAGAAAAGTTGATCTCAGTTTCAAGACTCCAGTTTGCAATGAGGAATAAATTCTATCTCACTGACTAAATATTTAACTCACAACTGATGCTGCAAACTGTCCAACTGATCCAGCAGCAACTAGATATCCAAATGCTCGTGATCTTTCTTCTATTGGAACATTATGAGCAAAAATATGAAAAATTGTTGGTAAACCTGGAAGAAAATGCTGATTAGTCAAGTTAAAATTCAACCATAGCATTCCAGAAATATTGATATCCACCTACCAAGCCCTTCACCCAGACCAAGGAGAACCCGACAAAATATGAGTGCTGGCACTGAAGTGGCCAAGAGAGGTGTTATGGTAGTAGATACTGACCATAGAAACACAGCAAATAAGAGAACTAATTTACCACCAAAGCGGTTAGCAGCACAAGCCCCTATAATCTGTTGGTGGAAAAATCATCAAGTTATGAACATCTGTTGCAGTTCCATGACCCTTCTCACCATCCTTGAGCTTCTGCTTCGTAATCAACAGCAAGATGCTGATTTAAAAGATAAATAGCAAAATAGTAAGCATGACATAGATTATTACCTGGCTAGTGAAGTACCCAAAGGCAAAAGCTGACAATATCCATCCTTGCCAATGAAGAGACCATTTGAACTCATCTGTCATAGGAACTATGGCAATGGGCATAATGACACGATCGGCGGCATTGATGAAATTGGCAACCGAGCACAATGCTACTATACGCGATGTTTTTGCCAACATCTTTTGCCGGACCATATTTTATACATACATAGAGATAGAAAACAAAAATATTGACACGAATACGTGGAACGCTAGGGTTAACTACGTCCCATGTTAATTTAAGTACGCATTCACGAATAGCCACGAATAATTGCACTGGTGAATCAGGCCGACAAATTTCACCTTTTCCACAGTTCAATCAGCTCACTATGGTCGGTAAACCCAGCATATTAGAGATTTTGAGAAAAAGACGGTCGATTCCTCCCTTTTGTTATGGTTTATGGGTTTATGTATGTTTAGCTTTCTGCGTTGGGTTGGGTGCTCTCTATTCTTTTCACAGGTAGAGTGGTCGGTTTGAACTGTACGTTATGGAACATACCCCCCACCGGTTCCCGGTTTCATTTGAAAATAACAACAAATAACAAATGTTCCCGGAAAAGCTGTATTCTTGTGTCAGCTGATTTTTCAGTTGTCATGTTCCAGTCTCTCGGTCCTTTGAGCCATCTAAGCCCAGGCCCAGATATCCCAGTTTTGGGGTAATTTCAACACCAAAATGGCATCTCGGGAATTTCTTAACCCATGTAACGCCCAGAAGACTTTGATGAAAGAAAACATAACCCCGCATAAAATAGCAGTTGTACTATTTATTAAAGAGTTTTGTATGATCAAAGCTAAGGGTAAGCATAGAAAGTCATCAACATCATTATTTTGTGATTTACCATGAATTTGATATATTCTTTGCTTTTCAGCTCGGCCAGGCCAGCTGCTGACATCTGAAGATGGGTCATTTTACAGTGTTGAGGCTGTTCATCGTAGGGATTTTTGCATGTTAGTACTTAAACTAATCCAGGTAAGTCATTAAATGATATGTGCTTGCGATATATCATTTACCTCAATTTTTGTTCTCGAACTTGTTTCTCTGTCTGTATTTAAGTCACCAGATATGGAGCTATCCGATTTCATGGCACTATTGCAATCAGGACAGTATTCATGGCTGCCAGCCCATATCTCAGCTCTGAAAAAAGCCCTAGCAGAAATCAATGATGGTGGCGTATGTGCTGTTCAGACACTTATCCATGACCTCAACACAACAATATTTTCTGATTCAGCATTACTGCAACCAGTTGTTAATAAAAGTAGCATTATAGGTAGTTATTCATTCTGTTCCTTGCTTGTGATCTCAGATACCAGTTTCTGTTAATTCATTGTTAAAACTTATTTTCAGGTTTATTTCTTCGTCGCATCATTATCTTCTTTGATAAACTTACATTCTCTCAAGTAGTTGCTGTATATCGCGCCTTTAAGGCATATTATCATCGAGCAAGGGTAGCTGGATCTGACCTAGGTTGTGCAACAGAAAATTGTGCAGCTGGATCATCTAATATGGTAGATTCTGTTATCTCAGAGGATATGGATATCTCCTCAGCTACGGGTATGGATAGTGATTATAAACTGCCTTGTCCAGTTGTCAATGTGGAGACCAAAACTGATCTGTTAGCACTGTGAGTGTTGAGTGTATGCTGATATATTAAATGTGGGTATTTTACACTTTCATATTATTTGGGCAATGTGTTTATTTCACAGGGAAGGAGAGGCTGTTAGCTGGACCAGGAGACAAGCCGAGCTCTTTATTGCCCAACAAGTGAACCTTCTCCAAAATAATGGAGGCCTTGCCCTTCCACCACCGAAGCTTCAAGAAAAAATCAGAGACATTTTGCAAGCCAATCCTGATTATGCAGAAGCTGTATGTGACAGATTTTATTGATTCCACAAATTTTGATTATATCAGATTCCATGTTCTCAGTTAATTTGAATGCAATATATTGTTCTAGCATTACCTCAGCTACCTAAATTGTTTACGAGTAAGAGAGTATTGTGGAGCAATTGATAGTCTTTTCCATTGTTTTGACCGCAATACTGCAATAGCAGCTAATAGTAATTCCATAGATGATAAGAACAAAAGCTTTCGATACGCAACCTTGAATTTGGCTATTCTGCATGCGCAGTTTGGACAAAAGTATGAACATGATTTATTTCTGTTTGAGCTGAATTGGAAACCTCCTGGAGGGATAGAGATTTAAATCTAATTCATATCTTTCATTTTGCAGAGGGGAAGCTCTATGTGCACTTCGTGAAGCTGTGCAAATGGCTCATGAGGCTAATGATGATATCTGTTTACAACATGCCCAGACATGGCTCTACCGTCTCAGTAGTCATAACAAGGTATGTTTCTGTGAAAATAAAAGAAGTGAAATGTCATAGAGATGTTGAGGGAATTACTTATTCAGGGTGGATTTAGACTGTGAAGCTGTGAGAGCCAACGCTTCCCAGATTTTTATGATTCCGATTCAATTTTGTTGACAAAATCAATGTTCACATTTACCATCATGTATTTTTACAGGAAGTGTTGATTCAGAGGTCTATAAATAGAAGCTCTGATCTCAAACTAAGTTATTTGACTAGTCTTGGCATTCAATCATTTGCACAATGCGCTGGAATAACTGGGACTAAACCTGCATTGGTTTTTGAGGCAAGTAGTTATGATCTCTTCAAAATATGAAATTGGCTACATATATAAAAAATGCTTTCAATATAAAAAATGCTGTAAAGTGAAATAAAATTATGTAAAGTAATGTTGTGTTTACAGGTGCTTATGAAAAGCGATGCTTTGAATTGTCAAAATTCTATGCTCGAGCTGCTGGCAAATAGTTTTGCTCAGAAAGGTGCTCTGTGGCTTTTATATGGCAAAATGGAAATGAGTTCTCTGGCATGTCAACTACTGTTGCGCTTGCACACCCTGGATGCTATGCCGAATTCTGGTTATAGTGGTGAAAGTACATGTCTAGCTCTGTGTTGTGTAACCAATGTTTTTATCCAAGAGGTGGGTCTTACAAAATAAATAAACTCTCCCCCCCCCCCAAAAAAAAAAAAAATAAATAAATAAATAAATAAATAATAATAATAATTTGGCATTACTTTTTTTTACTCTTATGTGTATTCAAACTTGCAGGGTAAATATCAGCTTGCGTCAGTTCTTCTACAGCACATACGCCAACAATTTCCACGTGAACCAATGTCCCATGCTTGGATGTATACGGAACAGCTGTTGTACTTTTTTGAAGCCTTGCACAATGGACATTGGCAGGAAGCAGAGCAAGCTGTTTCTCGCATGTCATCTGTTCATAAATGGGATAGCTTGTTGAGGTGAAATGTGATTTATTTATCTTTTTCCAGTCAGTTTGGTTGTTTGTGTTGGTACGTGCATTTGGCAACATTTTGTTTACTGCTGTATTTCAGGAAAGCGGAACTGTTGCTCTCCAAGGGTGATGCAGTCGGAGCAATGGCTGCAGTCCATTCAGTTTTGGATGCACCTGCCAGTGAAGGCGATTTGGGCAGTGGAGTAGGTTTGCACAGTACATATAGCACTGGAGGAGGAAGATTAACATTACGAGTCCGAGCCCTTATTCTTAGTGCCGAAGCTCAGTCTGTCAATGGCCCTGCTCCTGCCACAGCTGTCTGTATTTTGACTACTGCTCTTGCGTTGGCTCAACAGAACTATATGGATCTTCTTGCAGCTCTTGTTGCATGTCACTTGGCTAACCTTCAGGTAAATTTCTTATTTACTGTAGCATTGCTCACCAAAACCGTGTTATTATTTTATTTTTCTTTGTAGCTCCAGCTTGGCCTTCCAGCTCAAGCTCTCAGACTTTTAGATGAATGGTTACTTGTTGTATTGGCACATGGTGGAGCCTATGATAGAGGAAGGGCACTGCTTTTACTTGCTAAGTGCCGTGTTGCCGCAGCAACAGCAGCTCCAAGCAGTCATGATGAAAGATATACTATTGTAACGGAATCAATAAGTACTCTAGAAAGAGCCAAAGGCCTCTTCAAACAGGTTGAAGCTATTTCAAGAGTTAAGGACGTACTTTACTTGCAGGTATAAATATTATATGGTATTGGAGGTTTGGAGGGGAGAGAAAGTTTGCACCTTACATGCAGTGACAATCATTTTTATTGCAGGCTTTGCTGTACAATGAAGTAGATTGTGTGGTAGGGAGAAAAAAGTGTGCCCTTGAATTTCGAGCGCTAGATGAGCAGTATCCAACTAAAATAGCCACAACTTTATTGAATCGATTTTGAATTTAAAGAGGATAAAATTGAGGGGAAAAGAATAACAGTATAAATAAATGCGATACTAGAGAATCTTGCTTGTTTCTATTTTGGTTGTTTAGGAACGAGTTACCCTCATCCTTCAAAACACCATTTTTCCAAAAATTATATATAAATAAAGTTATTATTTAAATTTGTTCACAATTTATGGCATATCTGATGTATTTTCACCCAAATAGAAATGACAGCCAGCTGCTCAATATTCAAATGTGACAGTTGAGGTTGTGTCATTTGCCATCATTGCTATTTGTATTGGAATGTGCAAAAGAACTGATTAACATGTGCACCTTATCAATCCACAATAACATATGATATTTCTTGTATAAAAATAAACTTGTCTTAAAAAGAAGATATAACAAGGGCACTTCTGTTGTACAAAAACAGTGCAGAATGAAAGGAACATGTGATGTCATTACACCCTGTAGACCACAACCATAACGATGTTTGAAACAACAGTATTTCTAAAAGGTTAACAACACAACAGGTCAACAAAATACACAAACAACAGTTTTAAAAGTTGATTGGTAAAGAGACTAAAAAATACTTTAAAATTATTTCAAAACCACAAATTAAGTTGTATCAGTCTAGATCAGTCACAATAATATTGTCTCACAATTGCATTTATCCTTAACTTATTTGTCCCACCACCTAGAAATATGAGTAGATGTCCAGGTTCACATTATATGTGATATTTATGTAAATAAGTTACAGCCATGTTGGAGCATCTCCAATGCCTCCAGCTTTCTGATGAACCAGTTTGGCAATATGCACGGCTAACTTATCTGCACTTGACTGTGTATTGGCCTCAGCATACACCCTGACAACATCTTCTGTCCCAGATGGTCTGTAAAATGACAGAAAATTTAACATGCGCTAGAGAAATTTGTAAAGATTTAAGAAAAATCCAATTTGAAGGACAGACCTGACAAAAGCCCTTCCTTGTGTGAACATAGAAATCAGTCTGTCAAAATCTTCCTGTAAACCTTCAGGTTCACTGATATGACACTCTGGGTCAATTACTTTGATGACATTTCGATCCTGTAACATGATATCTAGATAACATTTGTACAAAAAAGGAGTTGTAAAATCTGCTTTGCTCTAGTACTTGCCTCAACAGTAACTTTCAGAAGTCTATTTGGAAGGTCTGTGTAGCTGTTTTCCCAATCCTCAACACTCCAACCTCTAGCATGAAGAATGGTTTCCACAATGAGAAGATCAGAGATAGAGTCACCTGTTGTCTCATTGACCATATCAATGAAAGTCAACATTTTTCGAGCAGCTCCTCGTTTCCCTCCATTTAACCTGTAGCGAGCAGAACTACATACATAGAGCAATGGTCACCTTCAATTAGTTTCCCAACAGACAACAGAAAATAAAAGGAGTGATCCTGTTTCTTTTCTTCTCATTTTTAGCTGTTAATTTTAGTGAATTTATGTGAACAGAGAAGCACATTTTGACACAGTGATTTTAGCCCTCTGCTTAAATTGCAAGTCAGGGGGGGGGGGTAAGTAACTACTTGCCTTTTGTCTTCTCGTGCAGCTTTTACAAGAACCTTGGTCTTTTTACTAAACAGGACAGTACCATGACCATTGGCTTCAAAGTAAATACCAATGTCAAATTCCTGGGCTTTGTGATGTAAATGCTTAACTCCTGTGTAAACACAGGCTACAGGAATTTGCTGGAAAGATTAATTTATTTTATAGTGAAGAACTGCCACAAATGGCCATTACCGAAAAGTATTAAGCAGCTAGCAGCCATTTCATACTGTAGAAAATTACAACTAACTTACCAAGACCTCTGTAATATACTTTGTGGATGCACCATTTGCATAAGCAGTTTGGACAACTCCAATATTAAGCTCAATCCCCATAATATCCAATAAACTTCTCAGATACCCTGCCACTGTTTATAAAGCAAATTATGAGTGAAACAATTTGCCACATGTTTTAATAACCAATAAGTTACAAAGTATATATTCAGAACTCCAATGAAGAATAATTTCTTTATGATCCGATGAGAGACTAAACAAAGAGAGGAGTGGGCAAGTTGCCAGGAGACGCCAATAGTTGGCAGAGCCTGTAGTATTTGAAACGTTAATTTGAACATCAATAATAAAGAAAATACACAAAAAGAGGGGTTGTTGAATTGAATGTCTCTAAATCCACTAACTCACCAAAACACCTACTTAATTTCAAGTACACAGATCCTTACCAAGAGACGCAATGCGGTCACCATCCAGCAGACGAAACTTCACTGACTGATCCTGGTAGTAGTAAACTATTCTATCAGCATCTCCATCGAATGAAACGCACCGATCTTTGGACTTGATGCGCACACGCTTTGGCAATGTTTGGCGCACTTTCACATAATCTGCACCAGCCTGGAAAGGAACCAAACAATACAATCTTACAGGCAACCACATGAATGAAAACTAGCAAAATCAAAACATTTCCTCATTTCTTGAAAAAAAATTCATACATTCAAACAAACCTTGATTTTAGCTTTACACAAATCAACAAGAGCTGCCTGACTAACTCTTTGAGCCAATGATAAGTGGGACATCTTGCAAATTGTGCAGCTTTAACAACACACTATGAATATGATTCAATTGACAGTGCACAATAGGTCTCTTTCCATCAACCTGGTAGAATGAAAGCAAGCAGCTCCCTGCATGTTAGCCAGCCTAGTCCAACACTGACAGTGACAGTGGTGTGGCTGGTGTTCATCGTCACCACCCACCCCCTCATCCCCTTGCCAAAAGATAGAACCAACCTTTCAAGGGCAACTGGTAAAATTAACCACGGTGGTGCTGGGTGCCATCCCCTCCCTCCCCACTCTCTCAATTATCATTAGGTGCTGTACAATCACCTACCAGGAGAGGCGGATGTGGTGCCAAACAAAATTTAAGTTACTTTCTCAGTATTAGTACACCATTCCAAATAAAGTATTAATAATCAAAATTTATAAAACATAGTTTGTATCAGAGTTAGGAAGAATATGAGTTGTAGTTTATAAAAGTTGTCACTCGTTGAATAGGGAAGAAAAGAATTTTACCTCATGGTTGAGTTCTCCTTCTCCAGTATTAAAAAATTCAATTGTCAACAAGTCTTTGATGAGATCATACATTTGTATCATTATTGGTCCTCCAACACCATTGGCCATATCAGCAATGATGACAGGTTGATAATTTCCACTCTCTGATCCCCTTTCACTAATAATCTGAAAGGAAAGTATGCATCAGCCCCTTAGTTAACATAAAATACAACACAGCATATAAAACTTAAATATTTTTTTAAAAAGTGCAACTTACTTCAGCACGAAATGATCTGAAAGCAGTGGTTAATTTGGTGAAGTAACCAGTTACAGTTGGATCACCATATTCATTGTTGGAATTGTGTGCTGCCACAAAATAGTGAAGCATTGGTGTTGTAACTATACCAAAGTCTTTCACATCAGCATTGAAAACTCTGCTACCTTCCAGAGCAGCATTTGATAACTGCTCACTGCTGGGCCTGTCAAGAAAAACAGCTTAAAAATTCTACACCATCACTCGGGTTCAGTAAAACTAACATGACACAAAGAGAACAAAATACTAAACCTGGTGTCTCTGCCAAAAAATACACTGGCCGGTTTGGCCAGATCAATGTTTTCCTTCTCTATAATACGTATCAAAGCAGAACTAAGTTCACTATCATTCACATTAGCTAAATCAGTGGCAATAGTTTCCCAACTCATTTCCAGCATTTCTCCTTGAGGATCAATCTTAAACATACAGATTACATACGTTAGCTTACAGAAGTAGAGGAACCATTTTTAATTCACAAAAATTATTTTCTGTCTCTCTTATTCAACGATAGCATGGGCACTTTCACTTACAAGTTTTACCCCATTGTCAGCAGCAGGGTTGTGAGAGGCGGTAATCATAACTCCAACGGTCGCTCCCTTCACACGAGATCTCAAAGCTGCGAGAATCCCCATTCTATATAAAATGTGGTCCAAGTGTTCTGCCCTGGAAAATCGAACATATTGCAAGACCGCCCAGGAACCATCCCTCTGACAAATCACATGTCATTTTCTTGAGAATACCGTAATGCCACCCGCTGCACTTACTTGCATCGGAAGCCAGCCGTTCCGTAATCAATCTCCTTTTCATATTTCCGAGGGTGATCATCTTTTCCCTTCTGTGCGGCGGCTAAAGCGAGAGCCGACATGGTTCCAGCCGTTCCAGCAGACATGTTGAACGCACGGCAATCGATGACGTCGGCAGGTGGCGCACAAGCAGACGACAGGAGGCCTGGAAGCGGTATGAGAAATCCACAGCACAACAAAAGCAAAACGGAACGGGTGTTCGACATGACGCGCCAGAATTGAAAGTGCTCGCGGGGGTGGCAACGAAACGGGCAGCACAAAACAGATAGCACTAAAAACATCCGAGCATCAGAAAGAGCATTACGCAATGTTGGTGATGATCAGCTGGCCCGGCTGGCCGCTACTGTACTGCCCCCCCCCCCCGCCCCCCCTCCCAGAGACTCATGGAGTCGCGCTGCTGTCGCGCTTAAAATCCGTGTCACGGACAAGGCTGGACATCGACGTCGTGCCGCCAATGCCAACGCGATGTCAGAAACCACGATATGGGGCGGGTGGCTTCGGCCGGCTTCTGCTCGTCCGGAACTGATATTGGCCTCTCGCATTTGGTTTCCCCCTTCCATCGCCATTGACCACTGCCATTGCCTCATCGGGTTTCCGTTGCCCAGATGTGCCAACAGGGTCCGGCCGGCGAATCGCTTGCGACTGGCAATGGCTTCGCTGCACGAATGTCATGAATATGTGATGCACTCCACACAATGTACACCCGCATGGCTACGGCCGAGTACCAGGGTCGGGACGCCCCTCCCCCTTTCGGAGCCGGGTGTCACGGTAGTCACGGTGATTCGGGTCCCGTTCCAGGTTGGAGGCGATGTTCTTACCTATGGCACAGCGGTTCTGTCCACCGGGCGTAGGCAGCGTAGGGGGCGGGAGGGTCGCGCTGTGCAAGGCTTGGCCGGGCTGGCGGCCGGGGCTGGCCGATACGAGGTCTTGAGCCTTGTGGACCGGCCCCGGCCCCGACCTGCCGAAGCCCCCGAACGCCGGCGGGCCGGCCGCAACCCGCGAGCTCCGCCAGGCGCCGCGGCGCCGCGGCCGTGCGTCGCGTCGCATCGCGTCACCCAGGAAGTGCACCGCCGTGCAGGCCGTGCAGGCCTTGCCCCGAGCGCACCACGCCGAGCCGAGTCGGACGCGCCGAGCCGAGTCGGACGCGCCGAGCCGAGCGGACACTTGACGACTCGCGGCCGCGGTATGGCCTGGCGCGACGCGTCGACCCCCGTCCGCCCCTCCCCTCCCCCCTCCCCGCGCCTCCACAGAATAGCACAGCGACGCAGGCGGCGGCACCCGGGACCCGGGACCCGGGACCCGGGACGGGACCCCCGCGTGTAGACCGTAGGCCTTAGTCGAACCGCCGCTTTACGTACCGAAACGACGTCGTCGTGCCAAAAGCGGAGAGGAGCGCGCGCGCCGGCCCGGGACCTCACAGGCAGGACCACCGATAAGGGCCGAAGGGAGCAGGGCACAAGTGCAGCGTACTGTGCAGCGTACTGTGCAGCGTACTGTGCAGCGTACTGTGCAGCGTACTGTGCAGCGTACTGTGCAGCGTACTGTGCAGCGTACTGTGCAGCGTACTGTGCAGCGTACAGGCCGGCGCTCGGCCCAAGTCAACGAACCTTCACTAGAGGTAACGAGTAGATAAAGCAACAGAGGCGACAAACGGACTCTGTCCCGCCTCGATGCCGCCCCACGGGGGCGCTATAGATTGCCGCGGCATTGGTAAACGGACACACGCAGGTTCAAATCCGTTTTCCTTCATTCGTTGCAAACCGCCCATCCATTGTTTTCTTATTTATTCATTCATTCCACTCATGGTTGAGGGACGGACCCGAAGAGAAATATAGGGTGGGAGGGGCCAAGTTAACAAGTTAATAAATGGGGTGACGAGGGGCCCAGGCCCACCCGGATTAGATACGAGGGAACACTTGCTGCTTTCTGATATAAACTCTGATAAACCGAGTCACCCGATCCACGCAGTCCTTCCCTCTGGTTTTCCAATAAAGAATCTACTCGTTACCGAACAATGACTTCGGTTTTATCGGAGGTAGGAGACAGAAGAAACCATGTTTGTTTCCATATCTGTTGCGGGGACGGTCGGTGAGCGAAAAGGACGTGGAAAAATGGAACGAGCTCACTGGGTCATTATGTATGTTACTGGCAGCTGCCTGTTCGTGGCGCTTCATGGTCAGCATGAGAGGCGGGTGGCAGGACGAGGTGAGCGGAGCGGGAGGCGGGGCGGGGCGGGGCGGGGCGGGGCGGGGCGGGGCCGCGTCCACAGGCCACCCGCCCATCCGGCGGCGCACTACACAACTCTTGTTGGCGCTCATCGTCCTAGCAGACTCCGCCACCTCGGACAGGATTGGGATGGGAATTGGTACGTTAGGGATCCGCCGTTGTCCAGACTGATTTTGTGCGGGTGAGTTTTGGACACCACAACTGTAGCGCCTGCTGAGTAGGCAAACACGACTTGTGCATGCACGCGTGTCGTGCGGGCTGGCCTACCCCGGCACTCGCAGGCGCTAAGGTGGCGGTGGAGGCCATGCGGAGGCGTACTTGAAGGTCGACGACACCGTAGCTGACCCAGGACTCGGAAGCACCGCGTGGCGTGAGGGTGCGCAGATATGCTGCAGGCATTTTAATATTCGCACAGCGGCGGGCGCCTGCTTGCGTAACGCGCTCTCAGCGGTGCTGCGGCGGTGCTGCGGCGGTGCTGCGGCGGTTGCTGCGTAGTCTCTTGACCGTGGCACCGGCTGGGCGGCACGGCATGGGTAACATGGGCGACGCCCAGCCCGTCCCGTCCCGGCCGGCCTCCGGCCTCCGCCTAGTCGTGGAGTAGTGCGCATAAGAGTGGTCGCTCGCATGAGAGTACTCGAGACCAGCGACAGGGAGACAGACACACTGTAGACATACTTTGTACCTGTACACACAGACACACTGGAAATTTCTAACAAATTGATAGGAAAATTTGCAGCACGCACTGTTTGGGATTTTCTCAAACTTTAGAAACCTGAAATTCGCATATTTCAGGAGATTGTCCTACTAGAGAACATCAGCTTAGAAAACCATGTTTTTGCCTTCGGAAATTCCAAAACATTATTGGAAATAAATGCTGAAACAATCCCAAAACAATTGCTGGAAATTTCCAGCAAAAGGATATTAAAGTTTCCCGCAAAAACTGTCTGGAAAGTTCCAACCGAATTTTTTTTTACAGTGCAGAGGCAGAGCAGTTGGGACCGTGTCGCATTAGCCGGGCCGTACCGGACCGTCCAGACACTATCACGTTGCATAGGGACCAGAGCGGCCTTGAGGACCAGTTAGAAATCACCCTCTGCGGACGGTACTTGAACCCGCGTGACTGCTCGGCTTGCAGGAGCTGCCGCAGCTGCTGCCGCCATCCCCGCCGCCGCCATGCCCGCCGCCACCCCGTTGACCCTGGTGCCGGTGGACGGGTCTACGCGCTCCGGCCGCCTGCTGCTGGAGAGCTTCATGCCGGCGTGGCGGAAGGGCTACATGCTGTGCGGCGACAAGCGGGTGGCCATGCCCGCGCGCTACGCCGACGTGGCCCAGCCCATCCTCGACATGGACGTCCGGGACGACGACGTCTGGGTCGTGTCGCACCCCAAGACAGGTAACACGCCCGAGGGCTGCTTGCTGCAGTTCGTGTGGTTCACGCCGCGCTCGCGCCGGGCACGCGACGGGCACGCGCGTGCAGTGCACACGTGCCCAGCTTGGACCGCCATCCGCGGTGACTCGCACTCGAATCTCATTAATCGATCGTCATCGAGGTGGCGAAAGAGGTGGGCAAGTTCGCTGCTTCCTTTCCCTCTCACCCCCGCGCCTCGCCTCGCCAGCCCCTGAAGCCCACGCCTCACCGCGCCCCTCCCCCCTCCCCATCCCGTCTGTGCTCGGCTCTCGGACCCTCGGCCCGCTCGGCATGTGGGACAAGGCATGCGGCAGGGCGGCCCGGACGTGCGGGCGGCGGGCGGCGGGCGGCGGCCCCAGCGGCACGATCCCGACCCGCTGACGCTAGCTGACGCCGGGGCCGCCTGGGCCGCGTCCGAGTGTCCGCAGCGGGCTGGGCGTTCCTCTCTCTCCATGGGGGCGTAAGGCGTAATCGGTCCACGGGAGGCCAGTTTACAGCACTGAAACATGCGGCGGTTGGCATTGCTGGGAGGGCGGCTCGGCTTCGAACGCTGTTTGCGGGCACAAGCCTACACGCGCGGGGGTTTGGCACCGCCGCATCTGACCCCTGGTCTTCCCTCTCACTCCCACGCTGTGATTCAGAGGTGAGGGAGCGGGAGGAGGAGGAGGAGGAGGAGGAGGAGGAGGAGAAGGGGTGATGTCTTACGACCCGGTGCCGGTGACGGCGGTGGACTGATGTGGGATGAGATGTCAAGAGGACAGAGAATGACCGCACGGCGACACGACCGCAAGTATTGATGCACACGTGTAGGCCCGGACGCCGCGCCGACGCCGCGCTGCCGCCGGTAGATTTTCGCACGCCGCCGCCGCCGCCGCCGACGACGCCAGGATTTTCTCGGCGGCGCGCTGGGTCGTACTGACTTTCTGAAGCCCTAACTTTGAAGGACGCGGGAGTGAAATTTTGGAGTCCGTGTCTGCGCATACTGCGGGCCTGTGTTAACACGGCTGACGTCGGGCACCTGGTAGGTTGTTGATACCGGACCCGACCACAGGACAGCCCCCCCGCAGAGATGACAAGAGAGGCGCGGTGTTTGTGTACATAATTGTCTTCGAGAAACCCATCAGCCGTGGTTGATCTTGGTTCGAGGCGGGGCGCGCGGGGCGCTCGGGGCGGCAAGTCATCGCTGCCATGGCCGCGCTTCGGGCTGTGACGCTGTGACCAGGCTGTGACGCTGTGACCAGCCTGTGACCAGGCTGTGACGGACCGCCACGCTCCACGCCGGCCGACGCCGACCCGCCCGTCACGGCTCGCGACAGAAATCCAGGGTCCTGTCGAGAAGAGGGAGGGAGGGGCCATGTCCATGTCGATGTCGACACGGAACACGAACAGGAGCAGAGCATCGGCGGAGGATCGGCTCTTCAGCGGGCACCTGCACTCTCATTGTCTCGTTTACGTTCCAACGTCATACACCGGAATGTGATCCTGCGTAATTACGCACGCCGTTTTCTGCTGCGCGTGTTATGATCGGAATTGCGTACACAACAACAACACATTTGAGGGGGTACGGACACGAGGTAATAGGCCGTGTGGCAGAGGTGGTGCCATCGAGGTGGCGCTCACTTCTCACGGCCGTTATCGCCCGGAGGCCGAACCAACAAAAAGCAACAGTTTGCGGCTCGCATTTGCATGGCACAGAACACAACGGCAGGTTAGGTTCGCACGAGCACAAGCAGCAAGGGCGAGCAGAGGGTCGTCCTGGAGCGCTTTCGCACAGAGAATTGCAGAGAGAGGGTAGAGAGAGGAGAGAGAGGGGGAGAGAGAGAGAGAGAGAGAGAGAGAGAGAGAGAGAGAGAGAGAGAGAGAGAGAGAGAGAGAGAGAGAGAGAGAAAGAGAGAGAGAGAGAGAGAGGGTGTGTGAGAGAGAGAGAGAGAGAGAGAGAGAGAGAGAGAGAGAGAGAGAGAGAGAGAGAGGGGGGGAGAGAGAGAGAGAGAAAGGGGGGGGTGACCTTGGCGCCCGGCTGCGCTGTCAGCTGCTGGCGAATAGTTTTTCCCTCCCTTTTTCTACGACCGACGTGCCGCATCGCATCGCGTCGCGCGCGTCCCGCCGCTGCTGGGGCAGTGGGAGTGCGAGAAAGACGGAGAATATGTATGTACATCGTCGTCTCCCTTGCGCGCACGGGACGAATGGTTTTCGGCTCGGTCATCCCACCAATGTGCGAGACGTGTTGCGAGCGTGTGGCCGATCAGTCTTTGTACTGTCGCCCGGCCCGTCCCAGTCGCCGCGCCACTCCGCTCCAGTGTACGGTTGGGCAGCGTGCCGCACGGTCCGAGTCCGGGTGTCAGTGGTACCACCGCCTCGCCAGCAATGCCCTCCCCGTCAGCCGCGGCAGCCCCCATGCAGTTCGTGGCCGTGGAGGGCGACGCCGGCCGCCACCTGGGCCAGCACTTCGCTCCCGCCTTCAGGCCCAGCGGCTACGTCCGAGTGACGGCTCCCACCTCCCCGTCGGCGCCCACCCCAGGCGTGGTCGCGCCCGCCCGTTTCCGCGAACTCGGCCCCCAGATCCGGGACCTCCAGGTCCGCGACGACGACGTCTGGGTCGTCAGCTTCCCCAAGACAGGTCAGGGAAAGCACCTCTGCTCTCTTCTGGGAGGGAGCGCCGTGTCGGTAGGCAAACCGCGTCCCGCGATGCAGGCGTGTGTCGGGGTTGCCTACCCCGCGCCTGGCCGGGAGCCAGCGCCGCCCTCCGGGGGGTGACGGGGACGCGGTTCGGTGGGAAAGGACAAACACGCCGCGGCACAGCCTTGCCGCCGTCCCGTCTGCCCTGAGGCTGACGGCCCTGATAAGACCGTTTGCCAGCGGCGCGCCGGCGGCGCTGATACCACATACGTGACACGACACACATGCATCTCGCAACGAAATCACTGCGGCGGCGGTTTGGGATCCCCGAAACTGTACGAAAGAGGGGTCGGGTTGACATTGAATATCGAATGTCACAACTCACACGCCCAGCTCGGCACCGCTCGGCACATGCCGGCGACTGGGATGTTTTGCGGCTCTGTCCATCTTTACGGTACAAGGGGCATGTGAGCGGTAGCGTGCACCCGTGACGATGACTTCCCGCGCCGCGATCAAACGGGCCGCGAGCATAAAATACGGCCATAAAAATACTGTTTGGTTTGGGCGGACTGAGCGCGATAAGGTATTCGCGGTGCTGTGCTTTGCTGTGCTTCGCTGTGCTGCGCTGGCATTGTCCGACACATGCCGTGGTGCGGAGCGGAGCTGTCCCGGGCCACTCACTCTCACAGGCGGACGGGCTGTACGGAATAATTGCCGTCCTCGCAGAAATTGACGTCGCTGTTCCGAGAAAACGGGGCTGCCGATCGTACGGCACGGCCTCACAGCACACTGGCCTGCCTGCTGCCTTATTGGCACGGTCTCACGCCGCCACCAGGCGCACGCGCGACGTTATTCACAGCACATCAATTAAGAGAGCGCCGAGATTTATTCGCCTAGCCTCGCGACAATGAAATAGTCACCAAGCACGGCCCATAAACTACGTCGATTCGCAATGCGCATGTCCAAATAGCATTACGATTCCGTCCAGATCGCAGTAAAGATCGAGCTATCTAGTCGGTATTTGAACCCACGTCTTGACACCTGGTTGCAATTTCGGCGCAGGCACGACATGGACGCAGGAGATGGTGTGGCTCATCGGCCACGACCTCAACTACGAGGCCGCTAAGGAGATCCTCCCCGCCCGCTTCCCCTTCATCGAGTGAGTGCGCAGCGACGTGTTCCCCTAGGGTACCCCAGAGAAGGCCGAAACGGAAGTAAGGAATCATGATAAAAGAAGGAAAACGCTGGCAAAAGTATGATAAATCGCGTGTTGGGATCCCCGGTCGTTCTCAAAAATTCACTTTTACGATCCGCGCGCGATTTCTCATACTTTTCCCTTTTGACTCGTTACTTCCGCTTCGAGCTTCTCCGGAGTACCCTAAATCTCATCCTATGACTTGGCGCTAGAGTAACCCTCTTCTCCGGGTGTCCATCCCATCCTCCTGCAGCCACACGGCGCTGTTCGACTACCGCACCATGGACATCCCCATGCCTGAGCTGCCCGAGTTCGTGACGGACTCGGTGGGCCACATCGACCGGCTGCCGGCGTCCGCGCCGCGCTTCATCAAGACGCACCTGCCGTACCAGCTGCTCCCCGCGCAGCTGCAGGACCCCAAGTGCAAGGCCAAGGTGAGCTCCACACCCACCCACCCTGACCTATCCCAACATAACCGAGGGGAGGTGGCCGCTCGGGACTCGGGCGGCTGCCGAATGGGCTGCCGAATGGGCTGCCTACCGCGCAGGCGTCGCCGCCGGTCACCACCGTTCCTGTGTCCGCCCTCAGATGGTGTACGTGTGCCGCAACGCCAAGGACACGTGCGTGTCGTACTACCACCACTGCCGGCTGCTGGAGGGCTACACCGGCGGCTTCCCCGAGTTCTGCGACCTGTTCATGGACGGCGCCGTCTGCTTCGGCCCGTTCTGGCCGCACGTGCTGGACTTCTGGGCGCGGCGGGACCAGCAGAACGTGCTGTTCATCACGTACGAGCAGCTCAAGCAGGTGAGGCTAGGAGAGGTTGGGCTTCTCGTGTGTGCTGGACTCTTTTTTTTTTTGTTGGGGGGGGGGGGAACCTTCCCTTAACCACCGGCTTTGTCTAGGACCTGGAGGGCGTGATTCGGCGCACGGCCGCCTTCCTCGGCAAGACGCTGAGCGACGAGGACGTGGCCAAGCTCAAGCACCATCTCAGCTTCGAGAGCATGAAGAACAACCCGGCCGTCAACTACGAGGAGATCATCGAGATCAACCGGCGTCACAACCTCATCACGGAGGCGGGCTCCTTCATGCGCAGCGGGCAGGTGTGTTTCGGGCCTTTGCTGTACTCTATATTTTCGGGCGCCCATTTCTGTATTCTGTTGTGAAAATAATGTTTCTGCCACGCGCAGGTCGGCGACTGGAAGGGCAAGATGACACCCGAACAGTCTCAGCGGTTCGACCAGTGGGCCGCGGAGAACCTGAAGGGGACGGGGCTGCAATTATGAGGAGGGGGTGAAAAACTGGCGACAGAAGAAGGTCGAGACTCAGCATAGACCGATTACACACAACACCTGGTGTAGCTGTGCGCAGGGTCTGGTGGCCAAGTCCTCCAGACTAGTTACCCGCGACATTGTGATATTATTTTCTGTAATAGAAGTGGTTGACATTCCAAACATACATGTGTACCTAACGTAGTGTTAATGTAAAAAAAAAAATAAAATAATTAGTATTTTCTACAATCCACCCCTGTCGTTCATTTATTTCTATGGAGTATAACCTTTCCCGGATCATTTGGCACATATTTTTTATTGGTAAACTTTTTTTTTTCGGTACAAAATCAACAAGGAACGAACTTAAAACGTAAAAATGGTGAATCCAGTCCCTTGACACTGGCGCCGATGGGCCTTTTCGATCCTTTCGATTTCTGAGCAAAATTAAAAGTTTAAGAATCCAAAAGACCCACCAGCGTCATCGTCAAAAATCCACCTTAAAAAATAATAACAATAATAACAAAAACAATAACAAACTACAGTACTTATTTACACAAACATAAAAAGAAGGTGGGCTCGGTGAGCCTGTCGTCGGGAGCACCAGCGCGGGCCGGCGGGGTGGTGCCGGGCCCGGGGCCTCCCTCGGACGGAGGGTAACTTGACGCGGCGGGGCGACGCAGGGTGGCGCCTTTAGCCCTTCGAATTAGCTTACATAGGTAATAAATTACGTCTAGGCGATATAGCGAGGGGTGCGATATGGCGGGGTGGGGTTTACTCGAAGCTGAGCCCCGTGCCCGCGAGGTTCTCCTCGGTCCACGCGTCGAACTTGGCGATCATCTCCTCCGACATGTAGTTCTTGTAGTCGCCGACCTGGCCCTTGCGGATGAACTTGGCGTCAGCCTGGGCCATCCTCTCCTCGCCGTACTTCTGAGCCATGACGACCTGTCGGACAGAATTGGTTGTGAGGCGTGCTCGTGAGAGAGACAAACAGACAGACAGAGAAATGAGGTACCTCCAGGTTGACGGCGGGGTTCTTCCTCATCTTGTCGAAGCTGAGGTAGTCGACGAGCTTCTCCACCCCGTCGTCGTCAATCTTCTTGCCCAGGAATTCGGCGGTCCTGCGAACCTGGGACGGCAAGTCCCTCTTCATCTCCTCGTACTTAAGGAAGAGGACGTTGGGGTCGTCGCGCTTTTCCCAGAAGCTGAGGATGTGGCGCCAGATGGGGCCGATGGGAGCTGGAAAGGCGGGGGAGAGACGGCGTCAAAACCTGTGCCTGTCCCTGACGGTACTCTCACGGCGGCTCACTCTCACTCTGACTGACTCTCACTCTGACTGACTCTGACTCTGACTGACTCTCACTCTGACTCTGACTCTGACTCTGACTCTCACCCTTGTCGTTGAGGAAGAGCTCAGCGAACTCCTCGAAGTCCCCGGTGAGGCGGTGCACGAGCTGGCAGTAGTGGTAGTAGGACACGCACATGTCCTTGGGGTTGCGCGCCACGTACACCACCTTGGGCTTGACGGTGGTCATCTGCTCGGGCAGCAGCTCCCACGTCAGGTGGCTCTTGATGAAGCGCGGCGACGGCATGTTGTCCACCATGGCCACCGAGTCGCCCAGCGCCTTGGTGAAGTCGTCCTCATCGTGGCTCAGAACGGCGGTCAGCCTGTGGTCACGGGAAGGGAGGGATCAAATCTCTCTCTCTCTCTCTCTCTCTCTCTCTCTCTCTCTCTCTCTCTCTCTCTCTCTCTCTCTCTCTCTCTCTCTCTCTCTCTCTCTTTCTCTTTCTCTAGACCTCCACGGCAATAGCAGTCGTACTCACTCGATGAGGGGCGTGCGGAACTGCTGCACCATCTTGGCGCGCTCGAAGTCGAGATCGTTGCCCAGACACCAGACCATCTCCTGGGCCCATGTGCTCCCTGAGGGGCACAGAAGGAAAGCATGTTAAAAAAACGCTCAGCGAGCGCTTCACAGGGTTATCGTCCAATCTGGTACATTTTGAACAACTTTGAACCTTTTTTGACAATTTTGAACATTTTTAACATTGTTTGCCTTAGCCATGCTGAGCAGTGTGTTGTGACAGCTTACGTGAACTAATTTCTACATGCACGTGAACTTCGAACTTGCACGTGAACTAATTCGGACTTGCACGTGAACTTATTTGCACGTGAACTGAACGTGAACTTATTCGAACGTGAACATCCACGTGAACTTATTCGAACGTGAACATCGAACGTGAACATCGAACGTGAACATCGAACTTGCATGCCTCTCTGGTCCTCGCTTCCACCGCCTAAGCGAGAGAGACGCGTCGAGGCACCACTGAGCTAAGGGGGTAGGGCCGAGCTGTGCTTATTCCATCTTTGTTGCTCCCGCTTTTTGAGCCTGAGCGTAGCGAGGTGCTCTCTACTTTTTTGACAGGCCCTGTTAGGGGCTGGCATTACCGTTACCCTAGTTCGCAGCTTTCCCAGCTCCTTCACAGCCCTAGCTAGTTCGTTCGCAGCCCTAGCCAGCGACCTCATACGCAGAGGGCCCGTTTTCGTGCTTGTCCGCGTTTGTCTGTGCATAAGTAGTGGCGGCGCATTAAGCTGAGGCTAGAGTTCGTGTGCCTTGGCTGGCCGCTGTTAGTAGGCCCTTGTCTATGCACTTACGTCCCTGCGGCCGGGCGCCGATGAATGTTTGCTTACAACTCGTTTTACAGCTGTGGCGTGGTGAGGCGTCGCTGGAGCTGGCACGCACTCGAGGCGTGGCGTGGAGTGGTGCGTTGTGGCTGTGGCGTGCGTGGCGTGGCTTGCTGCGCCTGGCTAGGCGACGCCGACGCGCTCACCCCGCTCCCGCCCCCGCGAGGCGCGGGAGTACTCGTGTGTTCCTATAGGCTTGGCGACCTCCTCAATGTTATGCTTGCTGGATAACTACGAACGACGCCACGGGGCACGGCCACGGCCACGTCCACGGCCACGGCCACGCACCAGACCCCCCTAGTATATACTAGTATAGAAGACAAGAGAATAACTAGCAACTTGTATACAGCAGTTACCTGCAGTTAAAGGGTTAACTAACGATAACCCTAAAAATGCGGTTCGAAAAAAGAAATAGTTAAGCGGTCGGGCCACCGAATGTCCAGGCCCGCTCCCGATCCGTCCCCACGAAATGGAAAGTGCTCGTGACTTCCGGGGACGACTGATGGGGGCCGGGGGGCCGGGGTGGACGATGTATAAGATCGGGAACCGGTTTCCTTCCCGTCTGCCTTGTGGCCGGCAGCTGGGCGCGGTGGGCCGGGCTGGAATGGACTGCCGTCACCAGGAGGCCTCCTTGGGGGTCGGCGGCGGTCGGCGGGGCCCCCATGACATGACAGGTTCCTCTCACCGCGCCGACGATCACTTTCTTCCGTGTTGGGGCTCCTCCCCTCCCAGGGGGTACTATGTTGTGACGTATTTTAAGTACCATAAGGTACTTAAGGTTACAAAGTACTTTAGGTAGTTTATTGCAGTAAAAAGTTACTTTAGTATACGGTCGGAAACGCTCAGGGACAGCGGCTAGCTCTCTGCACGAGTCGGTCCCGGGGCGCCTGCTGGATAGGCAGCCCCGACTTGTGCACGCACGCGTGTCGTGCGGGCTGGCCTACTCTGGCGGGCGTCTCACCTGTGCGGGGGTAGGACACGACCCAGACGTCGTCCGGGCGCACCTCCAGGTTGCGGATGCGGTCGCCGATCTCCTCGTAGCGGGGCGGCATCAGCACCTTGCCGGGGTTCACCTCGATGAGGCAGTTCTTGTGGCCGAACAGGTTGTCGATGCGCTCGGCCACGTCGGCCTCCAGAGGCACGTAGGTGATGCCCATGACGCTCGCTGCAACACACACACACTCATCGTTGTCATGACGACCTCCGCATCATGCACAAGTATTGACATTGAATAGCCAACGTAACAAATTCTTTAGGGAAATCCCAATACTTTGACAGAGATATCTTTTCCCGGACTTTTCTAGTGAATATTTGCCCCCTATCCCTTGCCACATGCGAAATTCCCCGGAACATTCCAGTGGCCGTTATCACGGCCTTATCACTGCTTCCAACCGATGGCTGCGGTCCGGACCACCGGAAGCGGAGGAACGGGCCCCACGGGCTGACGATAGGGCGGCACAACGCTGGTGTGCGACAGAGAAGCACACTTCCGGAGGACTCCGTCCTTATCCTTGCTAATCATCCTGGGACCCCCCGGGGGGTCCGCAACGATCAGGCGAATCCTTGGTCAGCGCGACAACGCACACAAAACAACACTGGCGCGCGCGGAAACACAAACACACACACACACACACACACACACACACACACACACACACACACTGGCTGAGGGGGTCCTTGCAGGTACAACGTTCGCAGGAAGACTGACTTGAGGGCGCTGCTCCTGGAAGCGACGTAGACTTTCTTCGGCCGCCCCGCCCGCCGCCCGCCGCCTGCCCACCGCCCCGCCCCGCCCCCGGCGCAGACAGGAGGCCGCTTACAGCACCGGCACGCCGGCCCTGCCCTGCCCTGCCCTGGCCGCCGCCGCCGCCGCCGCCGTGTGCTTGTGCTTTCTCAGGCTGAGGCAGTGAAAGTGACGCTCACGCCCCGCCGACCCCCACTCCGCCCCGGTCCAGCGCAGCCGCAGCCTCCGCCCGGCTCGGACCGGCTGACGGGGTCCTTGGCCGCGCCTCACGACGACACGACGGTCCGGCGGGTGGGGGTCGGCGGGGAGACGGCGGCCGGGGTCGGCGGGGGCGTCTGGACGCGACGCCGGCCGGGCGTCTGGGAAACACGGGGACCGCGGGCGTGACGACCGGGTGGCCGTCGGCACCCTGGTGGGGTGAGGCTGTCAGGGGTCAGCATGTCGTCCTGGTCCGGGAGGTGGACCTCCGAGTCCGAATCTGAGCTCTGCCGCGAGTCGAGGCCGGGAGGGCTCGTCGTTGCCGTACCGGCCCCACACTCTACACACACACACACACACACACACACACACACACACACACACACACACACACACACACACGCGCGCGCGCACGAAGCGGTGGAAAGGAGGGAAACACCTGCATTCGTAGTGTGTGTCCGCACCGAGTCATGTCGTATCGGACTGACTTGTTTTCGTGCAGCCGGAAAAGACGGAGGAGGGGAAGGGGGGGGGGGCGACGCCCGTCAACTTTCTCCTCCTCTCCATACCGCGCCGGCGGGCCGAGGCGAGGGGCCATGGGCCGCCATTGGCACCGCAGGCGAGGGCAACATCAATGAGTATCGTAGCATATTAGCTGGCCACTACGGGCAAGTCCCGCGGCCAACCAACATGTGCAACTCTTGCCTCCGCCTCCAAAATTTTTCTCGACGTGATGCTCTGCTCGGCTACAGACTGCTGGGAGCGCGCTGGTCAGCACCGTGGTTCGGTAGCCGAATGGGTAAGCGGACCGGTCGGCGAGCGAGAAGTCTGCGGTTCAAGTCTTGCCCGGTCGCTCATCTTTTTCGTGTGGCACAGCTTGGAGGACAGCGGCTAGAGAATACTTCCGAACGTGGCGTTGGTATGGCTGTCCAAGCGACCGTGCGGGCTAAGGCGCCGCCGGCACAAACCCCCGGTCCCGAGGGTCTAGGGTTCAATTCCCTAGATTCGAGGGTCCCGCCCGGGGGGGCGTTCTGTGCCTCTGGAGAAATCCAGGGGGGAGACTCGGGGGATGTGCAGAGCTTCTAGGGTTCGAAGCTTCTGTTTTCCTCTCTCTGAATCTGGCAGGTGCGGACATGCCGCTACTCGGTACGTAGCGAGTAGAGTACAGCGGCTTCGGCCGTGTACGAAGGGAACCTATATCCTCCAAATCTTCGCAGGGGCGGACTCCCACGATGAGTGGGGCCAAACCAGACTGCGGTCGAAGGGCACTACAGTATGATGGAGTCCCGGAGGCCGTGGTTAGCGGAGGGGGCCTCGCGCAGTAGCGCGGGCTAGGGGTTGCCGGGAGATCCGTCCGGCGCAAGCCGGGTAGCGGGTTCTAGTGCTGTGTCCCGGGGCCAACTAGCAGCCGTAAAGCACCGGTTCCCGTAAGATCACCGAAGTTGAAGGCAGGGGTCCTGGCGGAAGCCGGGACGATATAGGTTTTGTCAACAGCGGTCAAACAAGCCATCAGGGAGAAAATTTCTGAATTTCTCTGAATTTTTTTCCGAAAAATTTCGGTTACTGGTGCCTGGAATGATTGAGAGGGTACTGGAAGTGACTGCGCATGTGTGACTGTTTCGTTTGCCATGTGTTCTAGCCCTCGGTACCGTGTCACGTCCGACGTTCTCTCGCAGCGATTCCGTGACCGGTAACAACAGCCATGTATGGGAAATTTCTCAGGTCTGGATTCCCGCCCCGTAATCGTGCAAACTACTTTGTCAAGCAGTGCTTTAAGCAGTTCTAAGCACACGTGCCGTTAGAACTGTGAGCAGGGGCCGGCGGTGTGCCTAGGCCGGCCTATCTTAGAGCCCCGCCCCCTCCCCGTCTCCCTCCCCAGGGAAGGACGACGGCTGCACATTGCGTTGGCGTTGCATCCGCGGCCATGAGTGGCATGGCGCGGCCGGGAGGCTGTGACGTCAGAGTGCAGTGCCTCCTGCCTCTGGCCTCCGGCACACCTCACCACCACCACCACCACCACCACCACCACCACCTCGCTCCGAAATGTTTTCCCATCGCTTTCTCCGGTTGAATCTTGGCGGGCGCTGAGCTCCAGCAGCAGCAGCAGCAGTCCTGTGGAGGCATGAGCGGGCGCGGAGCCGTAACCACCGTAACCCACCGGTCCTGTTTGTTGACAAATACAAAAATAAGGAACAAACACGCCAGAAAGAGAAATCATCTTCCAAACTTCCTGCGTTTCTTTCGCCATCCGTTTCCACGTTTTGTTCGGTCGTTTCGCTGAGTGTGGGTAAAGTGCGTTTTCCAAAAGTCCGGTGGCTGCAGCCCTTATTTTTGAGGGGTGGACTGGTGGACACTCCATCCCGTCCTGCCTTGTATGCCGTATTTAAATCGCGGACAGTGACGGTCCGCACTCTCACTCAACGAATTCGAGTTTCGGTGCTCGTTCTGGGAGGCCGATGCGCCCCTCTGTAATGTGCTTGGGGGTCGTCCATAAAGGATGTCCGGGTTTTTAGGGGGGAGGGGGGCTCCTACAAACCGGACATGGGTGGACGTGGAGGGGAGGGGGTGGGTGGTACAAAACTGGACGTCCACGTAAATACCGCCAAAACAATGCTATTTCCACCCAGTGCGTCCCCCACGTGCTTAAGTATCTTTGAAAATGCACACAGCCACTCTAAACACACCCTCTTTCGGAAAATTAACCCTATTTAAAAGCCAGATACTAAATATTTACACAAATGGCACTTTTTGAAAATCGGACGTCCAGGGGGCGGGGTTCTCTAAAACCGGACATGGGTGGACGTGAGGGGGGAGGGGGTTAAAATTGTCTGAAAATACTCGGACATCCTTTATGGACGACCCCTTGCCCGAGTGGCCGCAAGAGAGCGCCACACTCCGCGGCGAGAGCAACCAGCATTGCGCCGGGTAGCTATGCAGCCCATCGTGCGCCTCCGGTCGGCCGTCGAGGTCAGCCGTCAGCCTAGCGCATCGGCAAGTCATCGTACACGGTGCGAGAGTGCGGCGTGCGTGCAAGACCTGGAGTGTAGTTTGGGTTGCCTACCTTCTGGGCGTGGACATGCTTCTCGGCTTTTCCGGGGTCATGCTTGTGAAGAGGCACCAATTTCATGACGAAACCATGTCTAGAAGTCGGTCCAGCCCAACCAAAACGCCCCCAAAACAGAGCCCATCCGTTATGTGGTTTACGAGATGAATAGGGGTCCCAACTGACAAGGAGGGAAATGGTAGGGAAAGAGTGCGGAGGCAATAAACACAAATTTGATTTCACAATCAGAAATATATTACAAACATTAACACTACAACTGAACAAAAAAATCAATTTCTTAAAAAATGATCGTTATTTTTATTTGGAGACACTGGCACACAGTATGGTCATACAATCATTCATTGCACTATCAGTGTTGAGAGTTTACGAGACAATTAAAATCAAATAGAGGTTGAGCCACAGCAATCTTCTCACTGGGTTAAATATTATGGCCTGTTTTCTTTTTCATAGGTGCAGATGACTAGCATATTGTTGTTACAGAAATATGTGGGAAAACTACTCAGGAACACAGAGAAACAAAGGAATTTTCATTCGAATGAATCATATTATTATTCTAAATTACAAATGCGTTTTAAAGGATTTAGATTAACTTCTTATAAAGCAGACTGCCATAATTTAGGATGAAACACTGACAGTCATTAGTTAAGAGAACTTTCAGGTACGTTTTCCTAAATAATTCTTACTTTCCACTCTCAAAATTTTGCAAGAAAAAAATAATTATAACGGATGACATAACTGACAGATTGTGAGATCATTCACACGAGATGAGGAGATTGAAGAGATGGTGCATCCCCTGTTGTAATTTTAATTATGCTATTATTATTACACTGTATGTCAATAGCAGCACAGCTGAAGATTAAAGCTGCCTCTTCCTGTTGTTAAAAATAAATATACTATGTACAAATAATTTGTTTTACAAAGACAAAAGGAACAAAGAAATCTAGATCACGATTTTTAAAAGCCAATTCAATACGTTGGCTACGCATAGTTAAATACACGTACTGTTGTAGTTTTAAAGGATTCTAAAATATTTGCTAATTGTCAACTCTGGTGGGGTTATTCTTAAACACGGCCCTCTAACCAAGGATGAATGTACTGCATGGTAAGCACTATGGCTAACATAACGCTTCCAACAGACTATCCCTTCATGAGGTGTCCTGTGTTTGGCATGGCATCAATCTAGGTAAATGTAATAAAGATACACCTTGCGGTTTCCATCAGTTCGCCAAACTTCCGAAGGATGGAAGCCGTCACATCCCGATCGTAGGCCTGGAGTGTCTAGAGGAGAGAGACTCCAGGTAAAAGCAGATTCTGAGCAGATTCTGAGCATCGCCCACTCCCATACTCAGACCCAGAGCACCCGGAGCGCCTCGGCCCCCTTGTACGCAGTGCGGCTCAGCGCCTCGACGGGGTTGGAACTCCAGCGGCGGTGGATAGGAACGGGTGGTTTGCCGTGAGCGCCGTGCCTCGGCAGCGGCAGCGGCAGCGGCAGCCCCACCTCGTGGAAGGAGCCGTGCGACCGGGACGAGGACGACGGCGACGGTGAGGGCGACGCGGCCAGGCTAGTCCAGGGCTGGTCGTGGAGCTGCGTCGAGCTGAGCAGGGGCAGGCCCACCTCCTGGAACGACCCCATGGACGAGAAGCCGCTCTCGTCCTCCGCCGAGCTGAGGCTGGGCTGCGGAGTGGGCGGCTGGTGCGGCTGCTTGCTGCGGAACACGACGGACACGGCCTCCTCCTTGCGCAGCGCCTGCCGCGCCTCCTCGAGCCGGTTGCCGCCGCCCGCTCCGTGGAGGCCGTTGCCGAGGCCGTTGCCGAAGCCGTTGCCCAGGCCGCTTAGTAGAGACGAGGGGCCGCCGTCGAAGTCGCAGTCCTCGGCGGTCGACGACGACGAGTTGCTGTTGGACTCGGCGGACCCGCGGAGTCGGTTGTACGAGGCGCAGCTCACCACCTGCAGATGGGGGAAGGGGGAGACATTAGAGGCCGTCGCAGCTGCAGCTGGTGCTGGCGAGAACCGCCCCCCGCGCCTGTCGCCGCAGCAGCCCACCTGCGAGTTGCGGATGTTGAGCTTCCTCCTGAGGGCGCCGGTCACGTCGCCGACCAGCGTGGCGCCGCTGGGCGAGCCGTTGACGGTGGGGGTGGGGGTGGGCGACGTCTGGGACGCGTCGTCCTGGTGGTCCAGCGACACGACGGAGCTGCGCTCGCTGCGGGGCTCGCTGCGCGGCTCGCTGTCCCCGGAGTGTGACGGGGAGCCCGAGCCGCAGCCGGAGCCCGAGCCGGAGCCGGGGCCGAGGCCGGTCATGGACAGCCTGTGCGCCAGGTCGGGCTCGCGGGTGTTGAGCAGACTCTGAACCGTCCGCAGCAGCCGGAACGCCTCCTGTGACAGCTTCTCCGGGGGCACCTCCTCCAGGTCTGACTGCGACGGCCTGGGGCGTCGCCTGCACACACAAGAGAGTCAGTTCAGTTAAGGCCGGCTACAGCATGGGCAGCAGTGTGCGCGAGCAGCCAACCAACACCTACCACGTGAAGTCCCGGAAGGCGCTGTACGACTGCGAGTCCTCGATCTGCGTGATGCTCTTGGCGCGCTGGAAGTCCGGCAGCGAGTCCTGCAGCCGGGGGCTGGCGGAGTCACGTCCGGGACACACGTCCACGGTGTGCACGGAGCGCGAGCGGGGCACCCTGAGAGAGAGGGCAGAGAAGAGAGTTGCAATACACATCACTGAAATGTGAGGCAAATCGCTATCGCAAAGAAATAGTGATACACTCCCATAGGAAATAAGGGCACCGTTATTGCAAACAGTTTTCAGTACAACACTTATTGCAATCGACGTGTTGCGTTGAAGCTGTCCGCGGCCGAGCCGAGCAGATTTTCCACTCCAGTCCGCGCCGTAGTACTCACCTGCCGTTGGGTGTCTTGGGCCGGGGCTGGGCGTGGCTGGCCGCCAGCTTGAGGTTCCTGTGCGCGCGCTCCAGGAAGCGCACCACTTGCTCCATCACGGCGCGGTACATGTCGCGGGAGTTCTCCGTCTGCGGGAAGCGGAGGGCAGCGGTGTGAGTGTGGAGCGACCAAGAGACACGAGGCCGCGGGTTCAAACGCCGACGGCACCAATAAGGGGCTTCCAATGAGACTTGGTAACGGAAGATGAAGAACAAAAACATTTCCAAACGGAAACTCTCGAGAGCAGGTATGATAAATCTTGATTCGCAAGCCAAATATGGAGCCTTACCCCACAATCCCCTCAAAAACGCCGTTTAAGTTTCTCATACCTGCCCTCGAGAGGAAGTGTTTTTGTTCTTCAGCTTCCGTTTCCAAGTCGCATAGGAAACCTCTATCCAGTGAACTCACTCACCTGTCGGAGCTGCCACTGCAGCGTGTCCACCTGGTTCTGCAGCAGCACGCTGTCCACCAGGTGCGCCGTGTCGGGCGGCAGCGCGCTGCTCTGGCCGCCTCCGCCTCCGCCAGGGCCGTGGCTCGTCTGGAGCCTCCGGTTCTCCTCCTGGAGGGTCTGCAGCTCCTGCCGGCACAGAAAGGACATTTCACCGTCAGATTTCATCTCCAGAAAACCAGTTGGTTTTAGACAATTTTCAACTCCTTGTTACATGGTTCTTTCAAAAATTAGTGTAAGTTTAAATTTGCGGGGTACACTCTCAACCCGTTCAGAGTTGACGGCGTCACAGCGGCAGCGCGGGGCGCAGTGTTATCCGCCCCGGCCCGCCGACGGGCACCAATGGCAGCCCGCGGCCCCGTGGCCTGCCCCTGCCCGGCCTGCCCCAACAACAGATCATGCACCTCCACTCCGTCGGCCCCCGCCTCACTGCCTGTAGTTTGGAAAAGGTTAAAGGGTATACATCCACATACATCCAGGGCGTGGCGTGGCGTGGCGCGGTGCTGTGCCCGTGGGCCTCGATGGGATGGGAACGGGCCCGGACGGTAATTGCCTTCACCTGACAGAACGGGGTGCTCCACCAGCTCCGCCTTGTTTCCCTCCCCGCCCCGCCCCTCCCTGCCCCGCCCCTCCCCGCCCCGCCCCTCCCTGCCCCGCCCCTCCCCGCCCCGCCCCGCCCTGCCCCGACCCTCCCCGCCCCGCCCCGCCCTGCCCCGACCCTCCCCGCCCCGCCCCGCGGCACAACACACTCTACCCCGGCCGCGCACTCTGCACTCCTCAGGACGTCCAGAGGACAAGGCCTGTTAATGCCGATAGCGTTAGGGAGATGATGTTTTGGCGCGCGTTCCGATAAAGATAAGGGATAAGGATCGCCTTCGCCGCGCAGCCCGGAGCCGAGTCAACCAGCCCAGCCGATCCGATCCGTGTTCTGCGTCCCGTCCCGTTTTGTTCCGGTCGGCGCGCATTTGCCTCGCGGCGCGGCACCACCCCTTTAAACGCTGCAGATGGATCAAACCGGCGTCGCGGGGGGCTTCGCGGGCGGCGCATGGTAACGAGATTCCAGCGGGCCGCGCGGCCCCCACCGGCGGCCCCCGGAGCCCCCGCAGCCCCGCGCCGTGGTGTGTGTGTGTGTGTGTGTGTGTGTGACGCCAGCCACAATGAGAGCACCATTTTCTCCCGTCGAAGAACGAGAGCGAGACCAGAGTCTGAGCCTATGCGTAGAGCAGCAGCAGCACCAGCAGCAGCAGCAGCACAAGTCCGAAACCGAAACGCGAAAGTAAAAGCCGCCCAGCCACGCCCACGCTACGGGTGTTTGACCAACCTGCCTGGCCGAAAGCGTATGCAAACCGCGAGGCCCAGCCCAGAAGCTGGAGGCTGGAGGTCACAACAGAGGGTCTCGTTGTGGATGCAGAGGAGGGCCCTTTAACCGCATCAGGCATCTCCTCACAAGCATTCATTAAACTAAACGCACGCACACATCTCATCTTTACGGCTAATAGACAGTTTTGGTTCAGTGACAGGGGGCGGTGGCCGTCCCGCCGGGGGGGCAGTGCCGACCACAACGCCAAGCAGTCACGCGTTACACGTGACGTTCAGTTGCGTTCCGATCAGAAACACATATCGGCCTGCGGGCTGTGCTCGGTGCCACTCGGGGCCCTTCCGCGCGTCAGGTAACACCTAACCAAACGACCCTCCTTCAAATTAACCTCGCGGGAGCGTATACAAATTGAGCGGCGGGTCCGTGGAGAGGGCGCTGGAAAGGTGTAAAGGACTCTGGACCCGCGGGGCAATCACGACCCTTCTTCTCCCGCTCGGGTTCGGTGCCGCGGGCCGCGGGGTCCGGCTGCCGGCCGCGAGAGGCGAGGGCGGGTACGGTGACATTCCACGGCTGGCAGCAACAGAACAGCCGTACATGATCGATGGAGGAGCGGGAGGGCAGCTCCAAGCGGGGCATTATCCCCTGGCGAGCGGCCGACGCGGCGGCTGGTGACTCATGAGGAAAAGGACCGAAAGGCGGCCATCATATAGAAATACTAGTCTGCCCAAAGGCCAACCGCGGGCGAATTTGTGTCACGCGTTTCGTAGTTAGGGTTCGAAATTCGCGTCGCTCGCTCGCTTGATTGTAATTAATCAATAAATATTCAAGAACATTCAAGATATTACAAGAACAATATTTCAGTTATCAGTTTCAATCATCGCGTATAAGGAACGTCACAGCTCATATCCGCCCGCTGGGCCTGGCCAGCCGCCTCGTCCCGTTTGATGCTGTCGTAGCGGGGATCCGCTATATATATATATATATATATATATATATATATATATATATATATATATATATATATATATATATATATAAAGCAATGCCGAGCGTTCGCCGTGCGCGGGAGTGCAGGGCGAGTGGGAATGGCTTCGTCAAACTACACACAATGCATACGCCAATTAACTCGGGCGACCGCATCCCGACGGGGGGGCGCCCATGGCGGGATCTGGTTGCGGTCGGGGCCACGGGAGGGGATGGGGTCGCGGTGTGCCCCCAGTAAAGCTTGGTGTTCATGCTTCGTTCCACCACTGCGGGAGCAAGGGACGGAATCTCATGGCGAGCACCGTCGTTATGATTACACACAAATCCTAATAACAAATCATCATCATCATATCCGAGTTTTCGGGGCACGTTTTTAATGGAAAATCCTGACCGCGCAAATAATTCGAAGCGACGGACATACAGCAAGGCGTTCGGCTTCACGAGGGTATTTCGGAGACGGTCCAAAACCGGAAAATGAACGAGAAGCGAAGAACATCGAAATTTTTGGCGTTGGCTCGTGGCTGAAGCCGAGGCGGAGATACTCTCTGCTGCGGTACCACTTATGATTAATACCGGCGTTTTGTTTCCGCAGCCTTTCTTCTTGATTTCTTCTGCACTTCCGGTTTGGGCCTTTATCCGAAATACCCTATCCACGGGCGAGAGCCGGGAACGTTGGGACCGCGGTACGAATAACGAACAAAGGACTCGGCGGCGAGGCGGGATTGACGCCAGCATGAGTCTCGCCTTTTTGCCCGGATCGAGTCAGGTCGGGTCTGGGGGTCTGGGGCCCAACCCCTGACGGCTCCTTCCTGTGTCAGGTTCCGATCGGGCCGCGGCGGGGAGGAAGGGGCGGAGAGAGGTGGGGGCGGGGCGGGGGCGGGGCGGGGGCGGCAGGAGTCGCTTCCTCGGGCACCTATCGGGCTGCTCTGCTCGGGTCATTAGGGTCGGCACCGCCTTTGTCGGCCGCGTCGGTGTTTTAATAAAGGCGATGAGGTGCGGCGGCCGCAGCGGCGCCCGGCGGGGGGGGGAGGGGGGGGGGTAGCGCCGGCCAGGAAGGGGGGGGGGGGACCACAGCAGGGTACGCGGGGGAGGAAATCAACTACGTAGCTCGCGGCGGCGGCAGCAGACTCCGCTGGTTGACGGCAGGTCCCGTCAGAAGCCGTGCGCACCGACTGGACTTCACGGCACGGCACAGCCACACAGTGCCGTCCGTATGTATTATATCAAAGGGCGGACGGGGCGTAATTGTTAACTCCACGGCGGCGCGCCGAAGCCATGTCCCGTGTGATTTATGCATGGCTCGGCTGGGGCACTGCGGGCCTCAGCCCGGGGCGGATCGTGCACAGCCGATGCAGCGGGACCGCTCGGCTCGGCTCGGCCCGGCTCGGCTCGGCACTGACCGGAGGGCTGGCGGGCCGGCTGGGTCCGGTCCCCGCAGACATCCTGTCGCCAACCCAGCCGAGCCGAGGCCATCGCAGTGAGGTGCGGTGACTTTTTCACCTGAATCGGCGCGGCCATTGAATCCCCCGGGCACCGCACCGGCACCGGGCACCTGTTGTGAGGTCCCTCTGCTCCTCCGCTCCTGCTACCTGGCCGCTGGCATCAGCTGGCAGCCGGCGGCGGTGGGGGTGGGGGTGTGGGTGGGGGGGACGGAAGTTCGGCGGGGGCCGCGGGGGCCGCGGGGGCCGCGGGGGCTCGCAGCCGTGGACCGCACCGAGCCCACCAGCCGCGCCACGCCTCACTACTCCGTCAATGGCATAAAGTACCCACTTCCTGGGTGTGCGTGCGTGCGCACACGGCGTGCACACCGCGTGTGCAGCACACACACTCACACATTCCAGCGCTCAGTGACGCGCGAGGCGCACTCGAATCCATAACTCTACGCAGCAGTGTGGGCATTCCGACTCGGAAGGGTGCTCATCTCGCTCCAGTGGCGATGTGCAGCAGCCCCATCGATCCATCGTCCGCTGACCACACCGTAATCCACACACACACACACACACACACACACACGAACACACGGTAAGGCACAGAGCCGCCAGAAATTAATCGCCCTGCCATTATCCAGCCCTTTTCATCGGGCACACACACAGTGCTGCCTTCACCTTCTCCAGCGGGGTGCTCCGCCCAAAGGAATTAACCAACGGCCGGAAAGACAAACCCTTCTGAGGTGGCCGGGGCCGTGGCCGGCCTGGAACTCCAGGAGCCCCCCTGGGCATCCCGAAGGCCGCCGCCACAGACCATATTGGTCCTAATCACTGGAGGTGCAGCGCGGCGGGGGCGAGGCAGAGCCCAATCCCATACCCCCTCACTCAGCCCTTTGGCGTATGAACACACCCTTCGAAGACGTAACTTTTAATTATTTTTATTTTAAATAATCTTTGAATTTTTTTGGATTCGAGAAATTTTTTTAAGGGAGGATTCTCCGTGAGATATTTCCCGTGGACGCGGTCAAGATCACGGTATCATGCATATTTTCGATGTTTCATTGGAGGTTTCCAATTTTTCGATGCCGCGTCCATTCTGTCCACCTGAACATTGGGGACGGTACGGGGGCGGGCAGGCCGTTGCCGCTGTCCGCCGACGGACGTGCCTTCAGGCCCGGCCCGACCCGAACCCAGACTCAGTCCCAGGCTCACCTGACTTCCGCCGCCCCTCCCCGCCCCGCCCCGCCCACGGACCAAAACGCATTGCTGCGCTGCGCTCCTTATTCCGAGGGTTCTCGTCTCGAGTTGACTGCGCGCGAGCTCAATGCCCTCCCCCACCCCACCCCACCCCACCCCTCCCTGCCTCCAGACTCAAAGAGAACCAAAGCGGGGAACCGTGAAGTCGGAAACAGAGAAAAATACACCGCGTCCAAGAAATGCTGCGGAGGGCCGGCCGGATGGACAACGGTTGGGCCGGATGGGGGAAAAAGGAAGACAACGACGAGGCAAAGGCCAGGACGTCGTCGGGTCGGGGGCCTCCCGGGCCTCCTGCTGGGCCGTCAGCCGTCAGCGGGACGTCAGGGGTCGGCCACAGATAGCTCGCGGCCGTTGGCACGTCCCCGGCAAGCCCGGCCCGGCCTACTGCCTACTCCTCGGGATGGGGGTGTCGTGCACCAGTTAGCACACGCGGCCCGACGATGCGGGGCCGTGCGCGCGTGCGAGGTGTGCCCGGTACCCGGCAGGCGGCAGCAGGTGTGCCCTGGGTACCTCCCCCGCGGTACACCTCACACTCAGTGCAGACTCCGGGGCCGCGTGCAAGGTGTGCCCGGTAGGTGTGCCCGGTACCCGGCAGGCGGCAGCAGGTGTGCCCTGGGTACCTCCCCCGCGGTACACCTCACACTCAGTGCAGACTCCGGGGCGGCGTGCGAGGTGTGCCCGGTACCCGGCAGGCGGCAGCAGGTGTGCCCTGGGTACCTCCCCCGCGGTACACCTCACACTCAGTGCAGACTCCGGGGCGGCGACGGACCGACGGCCGCCTCCGGGTCCATCCTGGTAAGTATAACCACCACCCCGCCACAAACATTATTCGCTTCGACTTCGGCATAATAACTCGAGCTTCGGCCGCCGGTGCCGTGGCCAGCGTGGCTGGTCTGTACCGCAGCACTATCGCCGCGGTCAGATCTCGCCGATGAGAGCTCGCAAAGAGCCCCGCCCCGCCCCGCCCCGCCCGGCGGTTATTTGGCGAGTGGATATAACATTCCATCCACACCGGGCACGCCCCTGCAGGCGCGGTCGGAGAGGATGTTCACCCAGCCCGGCCGGACCGGACCGGACCGTGCCATCAGCACCCCGTCACTTTTCGGTTGGAATTCTTCAGGTTTCGTGTTCGCGCATTCACCGCAGATACTGCTCATGCCGGAAGGTGGACAGAAACGTGAGTTCCCCCATGCAGGCACTGGTAAGGTGGTAAGGGGGCACTGGTACACCTGCCGCGCTACATGCCGCCGGATAGCAAAAGTAAAAAATAAAATAAAAATAAATCGGTCGGATCCAACCCCACATTGGAACTTCCCACATTCCCTCTGAACAACAAACAACATGCACCAATGACCGACAACGAAACGAAGAGAGAAACGATATTCGGAAACACTCGCGACCGGGACAGACGTCTGACAGTTACCTGCAGCTGCGAGTATTCCCACCACCACTCTTCCGGCATGGCTGCGACTGGCACTCCCCTACGAAGCACTCACGTCCAACCACACAAACTTGGAACACAGAACTATTTTGTAGCCGGCTTGTAGTCGGTTCCGGGGCGCGCGGCGCGGGTGCTGACTCTAGCCCCTGCGGTGCAGCAAGTGCATAGCGAGAGTTCCAGCGAGAGACTGACTGGAGCGGAGCCGGTGCCGGCCTGGAGCCTGCTGGAGCCGGCCGGCCTGGAGCGGGCCACGACCGCCACGACGCACCTCACCTCACCCCACTGGACCGGAACCGCCCCCCCCCCTCTCACCTGCTGCCATCCTTTCCTTCCCATTATCCTCTTTGCCCAAGGCGGTGCGGGTGGCTGCGTCCGTCACGTTAGTCGCCCCCCCCCCCGACCTCATCGTCCAATCAGGCACCGTAGCAAAACCGTTCAAAAGCAGCTAATGAAAAAATGCGCGGCTGCTATATATCCCCGACAGCACAGCTCTGTAGTTCACTCGTTATGTGAACCGAAATTTTCGACTGACAAACTGAAGAAGATTTTTCTTCTTCTGAATTTTCTAGATTTCTATATTGGGTCACTCTACTGAACCACAAATTTTCAGCATGAACTCTTTGAGGTTTTCTGCTACGTATACAACTTTTGTTACAGTAGATTGCTAAATTGTCGAGAGTTCTGAAGTTGGCAGGCGGCCGGGAGTCCCCGGGGTCTCACGCCGCACAGCGCCCGCTAGCGGACAGGCCCGCAACGCCGCCGCGTACGATGGGCTGCCTAACGTCCCGGCGCTCCCCGGCCGGCGGAGCACAGCTGACTGGCGCACGCCGCACGCAGCACGCCGCACGCAGCACGCACGCGGTCTGGTCCGGTCACACTGCCGCCGCCGCCTGCCGCGCTCCGGTTGCCGTCCGCCCGCTCAAGGCGGCACCGCCACACCAGCGCCCCCGAGCGCAAAAGCCATCGCTGTCAACCTCACTCTGTTGGCCAATCTGGCCGTAATTCGTAATTTTAATAATTTCGTTTTGTCTTCCATTCCGCCAGCAACCCGTAGTCGCCAGTTTCTCGGCGGACGTGGGAATAAACTGCGAGCGCGGCCGCCCAAAGAGGATGAGCCGCCTGCGAACGGTGAGGTATAGGCAAGCCCGCCGGACAGGCGCGCACGCGGGTTGCCTAACTCAACTCGCGCAGGGCGAACGGGAGCAGAGTCAAGGCGAGGCGCGGGCCACGGCCTTCTCGATCCGATCCGCATTTGCCTCACCGCCGCCAGGCCGGGCCGGGACTGGCCGGCACCGTATGCCCGTGGGGGCTCATCGTTCCAGCCCGCAAGACCGAGTTTATCTACGGTTCTATATTTTTTACGGCGCGCAGTGGCGCAGTCTGCCGAGTGCCTCTCCAGAGCCCCCGCGGCCGCGACCGTGTTTGCAGCAGCAGCAGCAGCAGCAGCAGCAGCAGCAGCAACCGAGCCGACCCGAGCGGCGCGCGAGGACAGCGACGCACTAACGAACCGGAGAGCAGCGAGCGCCGAATGCAGTAAACGCGAAGCGCGCACACAAAGTGTTACAAAGTGCACCGCTGCTGCTGCTGCTGCTGCTGCCTCCGCCGCCTCCGTGCCGTGCAGCACTGCAGCGGGGCCGCCGCCACACCTCACCCCGGCGCCGCGTCGCGTCGCCTTAAACTAGTCGCCACTCACGCTCCGCCCCGAGCAGCGGTTACGGCTTAATTGTCTCTCGCGGTCCCAGACAAACGAGCCGCCGCGGGGTCTTGGCGCCGGGGCCTGGGCGCCGCCCAGAGGACCCCGAGACCCCCGAGCAGGGCCCCGCCGGGGACGTCCACGCCGGTCAGGTGGGCGCTGGTCCTGTGTGTGTCCTTGGGTGTCCTTGAGGGCGGCGATCTCCTGCGGCATGTGGAGGCCTCCGGGGAGCGCCCAGGCGAGGTACCCCCCCCCCCCGGCCAGCCTTGCGCATGTTTTCACGTCTTGCGCGCTGAATTGCTCCGCCGCCCAGCGCCGCCCAGCCCCAATCCGTGCCTAGCCGGTCCGCCACGCCCAGCGCGGAAAGAAAGGGGGAAATTAGCCGCAAAAGATACGAGACGAGACATCTGCTCGGCCGCAGCTAGCCGCCGCGCAGGCCGCAGGTCAACGGACTCCATCATCACGGGCCGCGGCGCGGCTCGGCTTCTATAGCCGGATAAACAACCAGAGAGGATCAATCCTCGCGTCTTCAATGTAATGGGGGGGGGGGGGGGCTGGAGCTGGAGCTGGAGCTGGAGCCGGGGCCGTACCTGCCGGACTGAATCGCTACACGTACTGCTCCGTGCGCCGCAGTGCCGGCGGTGCGGTGCCGGTGAGGCCCCGAGCCCGAGTCGTGTACCGGTTAGCTGACCGCCGATGGGGCCGGGCAGGGCCGGGCAGGGCCGGGCCCAGGCAAGTACTGCCGCCGCGCCGCGATCTAGAGGAGGAGAGTGTACTGAGGAGCAGAACTATACTAAATGCCCGGGTTCAAATACTTCATGCCCCGGAAGGATAATGTGACTTTGCTGGTCGCAGCACTCGCAATGCAGGAGCAGCAGGCAGAGCTGAGCCTGTGCGTGATGCGAGGCGGTCACGTCCACGCTCCCCTGCGCCTCCCTGCGCTTCACTTCACACGGCACGACCACGTGACGACGATGTGACAAGGACGTGACGAGGACGTGACGGACTTGATATTCGTCCCCGCGCGTGGCGCCTGCACACACACGCGCAGGGGGGGAGGATGCCGTCTGCAGCGCGCTGGCAGGGGCCCAAAGCGGACCGCTGGGCCCCAAGCGGGGTCCCCGGGGACCAGGCCGGTCCGGTTGATGCCCCCTGGGGAGGACCCAGAGGACCCAGAGGACCCCGTCAGCCCCCGGGTGGCCGTTTGGTGTCCCCCGCGGGAGTCATCTGCCCCGACAACATCGTCATCTGATGACTGCACCGCCACCGCCAGCGCGTCCGGATGCCCTGCAGAAAATCACATGGCTAGTGATGCAAATGATATTATTAAAAATGAAAAAAAAAACCACTTTTTTTTCATGGAAATTTTTTGATGAAAAATTGTATAAACTGTCGAACTTTTCGAGCAAATTTTGAATGTTTCGAGGGACTTTTGCATGCTGAAGGCGCACAGGGCAGGCGCCCGGCTGCCCCCGGGGCCCCCAGGGTCCCCTGCCCAGCGCGGGGTAGTATTATGGCAGTATTATTGTGCGCGCACTTAGTGAGTACACAGAGCTTTCATCGCTCCGACTCGTCCCTCCTCTATCTGTGAGTGCCACCCGGAAACTGCCAGTGTTTTGCTGTCTACACTTACGTATGAGCGCGCGCACAAGTTGTGTGCGTGTGCGTCTGTGCGCGTGTGTGCGAGCGCGCCGCGATTGTGTGCGTAGCGCACATACACTTTGAGAATAGGTAATTCCCTCTTCCTCTCCCCTTTCTCTCTCTCTCTCTCTCTCTCTCTCTCTCTCTCTCTCTCTCTCTCTCTCTCTCTCTCTCTCTCTCTCTCTCTCTCTCTCTCTCTCTCTCTCTCTCTCTCTCTCTCTCGACTGTCATTCCCATTGCCCCCACTCCAACCATTCCGACCGGGCCCGCGCGCGCACTGACAAGGTTCACTGTCCTGAGGACTGCACAAACACACACTCACACACACACACACACACACACGTACACACGCGCACTGTGCAGCAAGTAGCAGTAACGGAGGAGAGGGGGAGATGCGTGGAGTCTGTCATCTCCGATAACCTGACCCCCCCCCCCTTCCCCTCCCCGCCCACGCACGGCACGCACAGCTCACACGGGGCACGCACGACACACTATCCCACCCGCGTGTGGCGCTGACTGCCAAATTGGAGACCACCACCGCGGGGACGCGAGGCGGAAATTGAAAACGAAATTCTTGGCCCTTGCGCTGCAGCGCGCGCAGCGCGAGATGACGGCAAAGAGCCGAGTGCACGCTGCAGCTGCAGCAGCACGTTGGGAGAGGCCGTCAGGTGCAGTCAGCAGCAGCAGCAGCAGCAGCAGGTGCAGCAGCGGATAGCCATCTCACGTGCCCGACCCGAAATGCAGCTCGAATCGCGGACGAATCCGTCCCTGCCGTCCAGGAGCGTGAAATACCACGAGAGGGAGGCGAGGCGGAGGCCGGCGGGGGCAGCGCGACCGCAGATGGATACAATCCAAAGCCCCGATGGTTGCAGTCGGCGCTGGCTGCAGTTCGCTGTACAAATGGACCACAAATGCACCCGCCCCGCTCCGCCCCGCCCCCCAACCCCGCGCTGCGCCAAATGCGGTCCCCGACAAACCTTTTCCAGACCTCAATAGAGTGGCACACGCAAAAAAATCCCCAGCACAGGTGCTAATTTTCTAGTAGTATACGCCCAACTAACGTTTTTTTTTAGCACCGGTGCTAACATTTTAGTTACCGTGCTAAATTTTTAGCAACGGTACAAATTTTTATTTAGTTGGGCGCGACTTTTTTGCGTGCATGTATCTTTATCAAACATTTTTCAGGGCAGTCACTACGATTGGCTTTTCACAAGCGTTTGGCCCGACTGACGCCCTCAACTCAACATCACAGGGTAAGTGCAGAGGGGACTCGCCCGGAGACTTGAGTAACTTGCTGTATGTATAGCAGCAGCGCGAGCCAGAAAACGCCGTTGACCACTAACGCCATCTCTCGGAGCAAACGGTGCTGCTCTCTGCGGGACAACAGTTGGCTTAAAAATGAATAGCGCGCTGCTCCCCTCCACTACAGCTCCGCAGCGTAGTGGGCTAGCGGACCGGTCGGCGACCGCAAGGTTCGCGGTTCAACTCTTTGCCGGAGGAAAAATTTTTCTGAAGTCTGCCGACCGAGGATGGTGGGTAAAATATACCAAAAGAACGTGTTCAAAGTGTGTTGTCTGAGTGACCGCGGACGTTGGGCCGCGGCCATTCCCCGGAGGTTGAATACACTCGTTGACTCAGTGGTTCGACGCCCGAGCAGGGGAATGGTGCTTGCCAAGACTCGGCAGAAGTTAAATGTAGAGGCCTAGGGTTCGGCCTTCTACATTTTTCAAGCGTAAGGCCTCGGAATCTGGAGTATTCGGGCAACACCTACTTGGATACATGGCGTAGAAGAGTAGAGTACAATCGGCTTCGGCCGTGTACGATCTGGGCATCCTACCTCCCTCTCAATCCGCGAGGGAGTGGCCTCACGGCCACAGACCAACTGGCTGGTCGAAGGGGGCTGACTCCTGAAATCTGGTCAGCGGAAGGGGCGATGTTGGCCGTTGCGGAAGCCTGCCTACCAAGGTGGCTGCGTCGTGCCTGTGTCTTAGCGGCGGTCAACTCCTGGTACACCGGTTCCCATCCGAACACCGAAGTTAAGCAGGAACGGTTCCGGACGGAAGTCTGGGACGAGGTAGGACCCATCCATTTTTGCAGATTTTTGTTGTTATTGTATTTTTTATTTGCAGGGTCTGAATCTTGAGGATTCAATATACTTTTTCATTAAAAAAAAATTATTGAAATGAAACGCTTTCTACCAAATAATAGAGAAAAGAGGAAAACCGCGAAAAAACAAATTCGACCAATAGTGCGTGTGTGTAACGAGCTCATCACTTTAAAAAAAAATCAAAACTTTTCATCATTTGAATTCACCTGGACAGTTGTGGACATTTCGTGAACCCCCCTTCCCCTCTAAGTGTCCACGTGGTATCTGAACAGCCCCAAAGAACGAGCCTGTCCTAGAACGGTAAAGCGTTCTCCATGCCTGTCTTGTTCAAATCACAGATGATCTGGACACGCACAAGTCGTGTTATTTCAGTGCTCAGTCGCTGTGTCTCGGTGTGGCAGTGTGACGGCCTGCCGCCCGCACTCACTCCTGCTGCCGCCCCGCAGGACCGAAGGGGACCGAAGGGGACCTACCCGCTTCGCGGTGGTCGCCGGTCCGCCCTGGTCTGCCTCGCCGGCCCCGACGCCATTTACCTGCAAAACAAAAGCGAGACGCTGCATTAAGGGCACGAATTGCTGCATGAATGCAGCGTGAATGCGGCGTGAATGCAGCGCGAACGCACAGTCCGCGCGCGGCGCCACGACATAAATCTCTCTCTCTCTCTCTTCTGTGGCCGCCGCGGCCGCCCCCTAACCACACGTAACGCGTACAGCGCCGCTTTTAGCGCAGCGCTAACTTCTAACTGCGATTGCGGCCCGCTCATTTCTGACGTTTGAAAGGCTGCACAGTGGTGAAGAGCGGCAGCAGCAGGTGGGCGGGCGAGGTAAGCGGCGGTACGTGTCACGCTCGTTCTTGGTGACACCCCTAAAAAAAAAAAAAAAAAATCGCGGATGAGTCGTCAGGCAGACTCGCGGCGGCAAAACGCAAAACAAAACCACAACACAAATGTTATTTCAGAAATGTACGGCTGCCGGCTGCCGACGCGCGGCAATTCTGCAGACGTTCAAATCGTTTGTGGCGGTCTTAGCGACACGAATTCCTTCCACCGCGGATCCGGCGGGGGATGGGTAGCCGCAGCAGAGGAGACGTGACAGCTGGACCGAGGGATTTGTACAAGCCAATAGCCGTGACGAATCGATTCCGAGGCCATCAAGGAGTGCCCTTCTCGTGCCCAGTCCGGGGGGAGAGAGCGCAGCAGCCAGACGCCAGACGCGCTCCCGCGCGCTCCGCTCCTGGGAGCGCCTGCGAGTCGCCGGGTAGGCACCCCGCCGCACTCCCGCGCGCTCCGGGAGTGCCTCACATGGAGCGGTGTCACGTGCTGACAGCACAAGCACAGCCTCCGCAGCGGGGCGCACGGCGCACACACTTTCACTGCGCGGGCCAAAGGGACAAGACGTCATGCGATGGGGCCCACGGGGGCATCTCCAGGCAGCGCTCATGGCAGCGCCCCCATGATGCCCCCGCGGGGGCCTCGGGGGCCGCGGGCCAAATACGGAGACAGGGCGCCTGTGCGGAGGAGGGAGGAGGAGTAGGGGCACAGCACGCCAGTCATTTTTACCTGGATTTTCGAGTGAGGCGCCGGTATTTTACTACAACACGGCCCTTCGAGAAACCAAACCGAGGCGCCGTGTCCTCGCGGACGCTATTCCACCTAATAGGCGCCATCAGGTCCGACACTACCCGACGGCCGACGGCAGGGGTGTAAAAGTGTGAGGCTCGGCCCGCCCCCCGCGGCCCGCCGGCGTGGCCACCCTGCGGAAACACACGGCCGGCCCGCGCCCGAAAGCGCGCGCCCGACGCACCACTTTGTTTTAATTGCAGTTCTAAAACTCAACAGCACGTCCCGTCCCATCCCGAGACACTCTGCGCGGACGTATGGGAATTTTACAGGTCCTGGTCGGCCAGCAGCAGCAGCAGCAGCAGCAGCAGCAGCAGCAGCAGCAGCAGCAGCAGCAGCAGCAGCAGCAGGCCCGGTGGGGCGGGGCCTCGCTGCCGCTGCCTCGGTCCCGTCGGCTCCCGCTGTGCGCCAAAACATTACACTCTTATTCCGTGCCGCTTCGGGACGCCGCTGCCGCCACCTTATTCCATTTTCGGGCCGCAATCTCCGAAATTAAGTCTCGGTGGCGCAACGGCAACGGCAACGGCAGCAGCAGCAGCAGCAGCAGCAGCGCTGCGCATGACGGGGTCCCCTCCGGCCGCCCTGCGCCCTGCGCCCTGCCGCCTGATGCTCTTCTTCGTCCCGTCATCATTTCGATCTGATAATCCGGCGGCCGGCGGAAAGGGCGTCGTTAATTGAAGGTAGTTCGCGCCAAAAATGAGGGCGCAAGGGGGAATGAGAGAGGGAGAGACACAGGGAGAGAGGGAGAAGGGGGGGGAGAGAGAGAGAGAGAGAGAGAGAGAGAGAGAGAGAGAGAGAGAGAGAGAGAGAGAGAGAGAGAGAGAGAGAGAGGAGGGGGGGGGGAGGAGGAGTCATTATTATTTTTGAACGAAAATTGGAACCGACCGCCCTGGTTCCGCTCCGTCTCGCTGCAGCTCGTCTCGGTGGCCTGCGCGCGGTAATGCAGCTCTGCCTCCCGCCGGGACAGAAAAGGACTCGGACTTTTGGCGTCGCGAGGCCCCCACTGACCCGTCGTGGAAAAAAGGGACAAAAACCGAGGCGGGGCTGCCGTGGACTAATTATTGCGAATCGGGGGCGACGTGTCCTCATTGCTACCAGAATTACATTTTTTTTTTTTCTTTTTGCGGACGGAAAAAAATAAGAACGGGACCTTTTCTACGTTAAGTGCGCGGAGATGCCAAAATTTTACTGTTAGGCCCCAACTTGAACAGTACGGATTGTATGGAAGGCTGCGCCGGTCGGGTCGGCCCCGGCCGGAAGAGGCACAGGAACCCAGCGCGCCGAGGGTTTTGGATTTCCTTCCGCGGATAATCTGGGTTTTCCGAAAGACTGCGGGCTGGTGACTGAATCACGCGCCATTTATGCAGTCGCAGAACACAAGTGTAGTGTAGTTGAAGGCACGGGACGGCTAGGAGGGAGGAGTGCACTATCTCATAAACGATCGACATAAATTCCCGTAATGAGACCGGCTACGGCGGGATTAGACGACGGATGGGAAAGCGTCCATTACACGCACTTTTGGCCCCGCTAAAGCCGTCCTCACCGTTTAAACTAGCCGAGCTTGACGCTGTGCCGCGCTGTGCGTACGGAGCAGTACGGAGCCCCCGCGGTACTTACTGCGGCGCGCAATAGTACCGAGAGCACGCGTGCTGCAGACCCATCGACACGGACTTTATTCATGCTTCCTCATTTTATACACCCCGGTGTGTTCGCCCGTACGAGTGTGTGTGTGTGTGTGTGTGTACGCACCGCGTGTACTGCTGCCGTAATTACACACTACACCCCCGCCACGCAGCACCGTGCACAGCACACCCTGCCCGGGCCCGCGGCAGCAGCGTAGCAGCGTACGTGAGACACAACGCGGCTGGCTCCGAAATAACCCTCAACGAGTTTCCCACAAAATTATAATCAAATCTGGGCGGGGCTCCGGGCGGAGGTAGGGAAGGGGGCCACCGACCGGAGGCCCCAAAAGCGTCCCTACAGGCTGCCCGGCCCCGGCTGCCCGGTGTCTGGTCCGGTCCACCAGCGCTCAAGGTGTGAAGTCTGGTCCCTCAAAAGCAAACACGGTGTCCATCATCACACTACAAACTACACACTGCCTCAGGGCTCCCCCTCCCTACGGGAGTCTCTCTCTCTCTCTCTCTCTCTCTCTCTCTCTCTCTCTCTCTCTCTCTCTCTCTCTCTCTCTCTCTCTCTCTCTCTCTCTCTCTCACACACACACACACACACACGCACACACACGCACGCACATGTAACAGCATCAAATACTCCCCGGTAGTGCGTCGATCGTACACAGTATCGGTGGAATATATCTCCCACGGTGTGTGCGTGTGTGTTTATACCCGGCGGTGGGAAAATGAGGTAGTGAAGGGGCAACGCGTTATACACCGAGCCACACAGAAAACAGTGTTGGCCGCGCGGCAGGTCGTGGGACGGCAGGAAAAACTATAAATTGAATCATCCGGAGCGATGATGAACGAGGCCGCCGGATTTAATATCGAGTGTGGAGTTGGACGGGTGATTGCTAAGGGGGGGGGGGGGAGGGGCAGCGTCCGGGGCTCCGCGTGGCCAAGAACAGACCCTGGGCCGCGAGCAGGCCGTCACGCGTGCGTCACGCAGTCTGTGGCCGTCCCGGGCCGTCGTCGATCCCCTACGCAGAGCCCTTCAGCCTTCAGCTCAACGCCGTCACACCGTTCTCTCTCTCTCTCTCTCTCTCTCTCTCTCTCTCTCTCTCTCTCTCTCTCTCTCTCTCTCTCTCTCTCTCTCTCTCTCTCTCTCTCTCTCTCTCTCTCTCTCTCTCCACCACGAGGCTGTACTCTCCCCTACGCAGTCCACAGCGCCCTGCCGCTGCCTGTGGTGTGATGCACGGCGGGGGCTTCACGGCTCCGGCTGTCAGTCAGCGCAGCACGGCGCAGCACGGCGCAGCACGGCACGGCACGGCTTGGCGTACTTCGTGACGGCGTAGTTCGGCGGCGCGGCGGCCGTGCGGCACCCTCCCTCCCCTCCGATCCGAGGCGAACACGACAGGTGTCGGCGCCGCCCTCCACTTTGAGCGCGGGGAGTGGCCGAGGGAAGTCCTTAATGCCGGCCTGACCTCACTCGCATGTCACTTTAACACACGCGGCGGCGGCGGCGGCAGCAGCGGAGGCACAATAGCGTGCGGGCGCCGTAGAATGGACATTGTCTTTAAGCCGTATATTTATTCTTTCATCAAAACGTCCGTGTCGTCCCCAGCCGTGCCGCGCTGCGCTGTGCCACCCCATCTCTAACCAGCACACACTTATTCGCACGAAAAAAAACACGAAAAAAACGACGCAAACGTGTCTCGCAAAAATCAGATTTGTTTAAATTAAAAATTGAAAAACTCAATAGGCGAAGATTCAGAAAAAACAAGGGCCGAGGAAAAATAGGGGTGAAAAAAAAGGTTCAGCCGACACGATTTCTAGACGAAGCATAATTTCTTGGGGGTAAAAATAAATCAAATAAAGTTGCCGCTTTACTCCTACCACGCGTTCAAGTCACCTCGGCAGCCCGCCCCGTGGTGCCGGAGCCGGAAGCGAGCCCGCGCCTCCCCCTCCCCTCCCCGTCAGCCACCCTCACGCCGCGCCCACCTGCGTGCTCCTGGCCGCGCCTGGCCGCCGGCGTTGCCTAGCAACGGCGAAGCAAACTAGACGCCGCAATGCAGTACAGATGCACTGCTGGCGGGGCGAGGCGCCGTCAGGCTCGTTTCTCCCATCGCCGGCCATAACAGCAAACGGTGGACAATAACGCGGGCAGTGAGCAGGCGGCGCGGGGCGGGGCGGCGGCGACCCCTCCGGTGCCTCCGGTGCCTCCGGTGCCTCCGGTGCCTCCGGTGCCTCCGGTGCCTCCGGCCACAGCACTACGCGCCCATCGATGAAACAAATCGGCTAACGGGGGGCGGAAGTGAAGCGGGCAAAACACGCCTAACGACAGTTCAGCGGGGAAATTATATAGCGAGTGGAAAAAAAAGAGTAAAAAGTATAAAAAGAGAGCGGCCAGCGCATTCTGCTGCGTACGTATGCCCCCGGGCCCCCGGGGAGGTTTAGCGATAACCGCCTATCTACCGCAAGAAATAAGCATTTTTTTTTTTTTTTTTTTTTTTTTTTTTTTTTTTTTTTGCGTACACTACGGCAGCGGGGGAGTGTTTAAACTACGTACCGTGCCAAGCCGATGCCGGCCGAGGCAGTCTGCTCGCGGGCAGCGGCCGACTTGGGCAGGGAGGCTCCGGGCCGCTGCCCCGCTGTCGGCTCCGCTTGGATTGGATCGGTCCATCCCGCCCCGCCCCGTCCATTCGATATAATGGCATTGGCGGTGCCGGGGCCGGGCGCCGCGGAGCCTCAGCCTCGGCGGGGCCCAACGGCGGCACGGCGGCACGGCGGCCTGGACGATTGACTTGGCGCATTCCACTCCCGGACTGGAGCAAGCGCCCGCACAGGGCCCGCCGTGCGGCAGCCTGTGTGTGTGTGTGTGTGTGTGTGTGTGTGTGTGTGTGTGTGTGTGTGTGTGTGTGTGTGTGGCCTTGATGATAGCGGCACTGACAGACCCACAGCGCCAGGAGGACCACATCCGGAACAGTGAGCTGGGCAGGGCCAGGTTTGGATGGCTGAGCGGGGCCGGCTGGGAGAGCAGGGGCCAAACCGCGGCTCAGCCACGGCTCAGCAGCTTAGCTCAGCAAGCCAGGCACACACACACACACACACACACACACACCTCGGTCAGCCTTTGTGCTTCAGTCCTATACAGCTGCAGCCGCGGCGCCGACCCCCCTAACAGGCCCGCGGAATGCTTAAGACTTTTCAGTGTGTGTGTGTGTGTGTGTGTGTGTGTGTGCAATGCGTCGTGCTCAGCTGTCACACACACACACACACACACGCTGAGGGACCGAGCATTACGATCACGATGCGCCATACACTGCGGCAACGCGGTTCCGGGAAATGCTCTCCTCTCCCCCGTCCGTCTGCCTTCAGCGGAGACATTCCTCTCACTGTCACAGCAGCAGGAGTAGGAGTAGCAGCAGCAGTAGCAGCAGCAGCAGCAGAAGCAGCAGCAGCAGCAGCAGCAGCAGCAGCAGCAGCAGCAGCAGCAGCATCAGCAGCCGCTTCCAGGCACTCCCGGCCATATGGTGCGTTGTCTGCCAGCGCCTGTGCACCAGGCGATGCACCGCGCCGAGCACCGGTGCTCAACGGGCTGGCCTACCCTGCGCTGCTGCAGGCGCTCCGGCGGGCGAATGGCTGCGCTGAGGCCGCGTCTCTCTCTCTCTCTCTCTCTCTCTCTCTCTCTCTCTCTCTCTCTCTCTCTCTCTCTCTCTCTCTCTCTCTCTCTCTCTCTCTCTCTCTCTCTCTCTCTCTCTCTCTCTGATTATTCTCCCCCCAGGAAGAAAACGTCGTTCGCTCAACTGGACTTGTCGGCGGCGGCAGATGCTGTCGGCTGGAGCTAGCTAACGGCGTGCGCCAATCCGTACCCTTTACGGCCGCATCCGTCGGCTGGGCTGCGCTGGTCTCCGCTGCCCGGCCCGGCCCTCTAACGCTCAATGCCATGCAGATTCAATCTCCGCTGCTCTCGTGTCAGCCTCCGCATCTCTCGTGCTCTCGAAAAGCACATAGCGATACGGCGGACTGGACCGGACCGGCCTGGACGGGGCCGGCGGCGGCCGCGGTCTGGACAGCGGGAGCCGGTGAGCACCGCCCCGCCAGCACCGGGCAGACACCCCAAGCCCCTCAAAGGCCGTCAGCTATGCCGCCGCAGGGACACCGAGACAATTTATTGTTTTCGGGAAAATCAATTACTGCGCGAAACAAGTTCGACAATCTGTCATCATCGACGACCTCGTGTGGCGGCAGTCCCGGCCCGCGCGGCTCTTGGACACGACGTGGGCGTCTGCGTTATCGGCGTTATCCATCCGAGCGGAGCGCCGCGCTATGTGCGCATTTCCGCGCATATTTGGCGGTGACTCGGATGAGTCGGAGCTCTCTGCTCAGGGTGACCGCACGGATCGGCTGGCTCGGTCCAACGCTGCCCTATACGCCCCGCTCACGCCGATAACAGTCGTGGCCCCGCAGAACGCGCTATGACTTGGCCTTTGGCCTGGCCCCGGCCGCTATGCCGTGGCCTTGGCCCGGCACTGCCGATAGGGGTGGAGCGCGCTAAAAGAGGACGGCGGTGCACACTCAGCACATGCCGTCGGGGACAACTAAGTTGGCGAATACACACGCTGTCAATAGCGGAAGAGAATTGTTTTTCCCTCCCGGGAGGAAGGATCTCCAGTATGAAGTACACCAGAAGCCCAACTGCAGTTTTTGTACAGAAAACTGTAGTTGCAGAGAAAGTACCAGGCCAAGGTACCAGTCAATGGGACAAACTAGAGTTTTCCGCGTTAACTGTGTGTAAACTACAGTGATACTACAGTTCAAGAAAAGCCCTACAGCTGTAGTTCCCCTACTGCAATTTTCGCAATTTTTTTGCAACAAGTAAAAACTAAACCTGGCGTTTTTACGACACTACTCCAGCACATGTATTCCCTCCTTGCGCGCGGAGGTCACATATCACATCCATTCCTACCACTTAAAATGATTAGAAAAACGCAAACGATGCGCGCACACAAACACACAGGTCTCTTACCTCCGCTGTTGCTCTAGCTCTCGGAACGTTGTTTGATTCATTGCCCCCCCCCCCCCCCCTATTGCCGGGGATGAGTAGTTTTACCGCACAGCATGCCAACTCAGCCTCGACTCTACAACGTTTATAATTCCGCCGATGATAAGGCCGGCCGGCGCCGACATCACACGAGTCCACGAGTCCGCTATCCGATCCGACTTTTAACCTTTGGCGCGCATCGAACACGTCAAGAGCAGTACAGCTAGCGAGCGCAGCTAGCACAGCCAGCACAGCATCCCGTATGCAACGGGGCCGCGGCATGCGCCGAGAAATCCAATCTAGTGGGTGCAACCGCCCGTCCCGTCGGCCACAACACAACAAGGATAAAGTTTTTCCCCCAACGTTTTCGATTTATTATTTTCAGCCCCCCCCCCCCCCCCCGAAAATTTCCAGATTTTTCCGAGCATTCATCGTTCGGCGCTCTCGAAACAACAAGAACATTTGTAGCTGAAATTCACATCGGACGCGGTGCTATTGCTACAACTGCAGCACTGTAAATGAAAGAGTATATAATGATTATATCATTTAGTACAAAATCATCACGTTTCCAAGATCACTAAAATATACTAATCGACAAATATATCGAGATGACAAGTGTTGCTCATCATATTAAACGGATGATGAACCATCATAAAAAAAAACATACTTTAAATAATGATGATGATCACTGTTTCATTTACAGTGCTAACGCTAACGAACAGAGACAGCCGGAAGGAGCTTTGGGCGGCCCTCGGCGGCCCTTGGCACCGGACTGCGCTCCTCCGGCTTCCGCCCTCACAGCCGGCACTCACTGCGATATGCATTGCCAATGCACTTATTGCACTACGCCGCTGGATCGCTGCCAGGCAGCCCTCAGCCCTCCGCACTACCGCCGGCGCCAGCGCAGCCAGCGCAGCCAGAAGCCTAGTGCATATGATATGCAAGGAACTGAACCGGTTGTCTGCAGCCCGGCCCCACCCAGCACAGGCCGGCCGGACCCGATATATAGTGTTACATCCTCAACAAACATAACTGATATACCCTGCCAAAGTAATCCTTCCTGCTGGAGGATCTCTAGCGCCGCCCACGCGGTTAAGGGTTACGGTCAGTCCATCACGTCCATCACACACACTGTGACGTGTTCTCATACGCCCGTTTCTGTTTGCATTATATTTGCACTTTTTACGGCGAGCTGATGCGGGCCGCTGCGCCGCGCGGTGATATGTGTGGGAACAACCCCTCTAGGCTAGCGCCCGCTTTGCCCGCTTTCCTCCCGCTTGGCGCTCTGTTTACGATGTAAAGCGCGCTGTGCTAGCGGATTGCTGTTCGCTTCACTTTGCGCAACGAGGCGGCCGTACGTCATACGATACCTGCATGTAAAATAAATCAACTCGGCCCAAACAGGCCGCACAAGCACACCCCTTTCTCACGCTAGCCAGAGTTGCGAAAAAAAAAACTAATTAAGGCAGTCACTTTGACTGGCTTGGAACAAGCGTTAGGCCTAGGTTTGGTTATTTTTCAACAACAAAAATTTCAATCAAAAAGTCATGCCCTTACACACCGCATTGGCTTGTCAACAAAAAAAACAATCTGCCAATTGCAGTCGAATTTCCGACATTTTCCCGTTTTTTCTCCCCTCACATTTCCATCTCTGCTGCGCCTTCGGAGGCCGACCGCCCCGCGCAACGCTCGCCGAGGACAAGAACCCCACCAGCTTTCACACGCGAGGATCATCCTCGTGTCGCTCTACGCCAATTTCTCATACCGGGGTCTCTTGCCTTCCTCTCCTCCTCCCTTTCCTTTTTATGCGACTCTCGTATGCAGCAGCAGCGGCAGGGGGCGACTGCTGCGGTATACCTGTAATTAGCGACACGGTGTCCTCAAGCCTCATCTGGTCTGTGCCGTCGTGAGAATGACGGGAGTAGGGGAGGCCGTCGGCTGTTGCGACAGCGGCCAGCCGCGGCCAGCGGGCACATTTGGACCAGAGCGGCTCTGGCGCTAGCGGGGTGGAAGGACAACAAAAAAAATAATCATTAATCCCTGCTTTCTTGCCCGCTTCCTCACCGAGGTAGGTGCGAATGGAGTAATTGCAGTCCAGCCCTCGCAGTGCGCCGCATTTCTCTGTCTCCCTTAGGAAGCGGAGGTGCGCCCAGTCACCCCACTTTCCGCGAGGAGCGTCTCCACATAATGAAAAATGGAAAACGCTTCCTGTCCGAAAATGTGCTCCAGATCCACGGCGACCCCATTTCTATCTCTCATTCATAAAGAGGCGCGATGTGAGAACGCTGACCGGTTCGCCACGTGCGGAACACACACACACACACGCGCGCGCGCGCGCACACACACACACGCACGCGGTAGTACAGAGTGCTATCACCCCCGCCATTCATCACCATCCTGACCTAGACCCACTGCAAACAGAACAGCAATAAACAAACCAAGGGCCGGCGCGGGCCGATTCCCAAGGGAAATGAAGTGAGAACACGCTCCGGGCCGCGCCGCCGTCCTCAAAATGACTTACTTTGGCGCGCGCCTCAAACAGAACAATACCCCCCGGCCCGCGCCGGCAGGTGATGCGTGGAGTATTCGCGCAGCCTGAGCCAGGCAAGCCCGGCGCTGGCCGTGACCCCGCGTGTCAAAGAGTGTTGTGTATACCGCGCGCGCAGCCAAGCGTGCGATGCGATGCGAGGCAGTCACAGTTGTGCCCCCGGCCGGCCCCCGCTGTCCCGCATCTGCACACGTCACACGGCGCCCTGCCCCGCCCGGCCCGTGTCCCAACGGTCCACATCCAGCACCCAGCACTCCATCATTTGCAGCAGCAGCAGCAGCAGCAGCAGCAGCAGCAGCAGCAGCAGCAGCAGCAGCAGCAGCGGCAGCAGCAGCAGCAGCAGCAGCGGCACGTCCGAGAACGGCAGAGAGCCGGGCAGAGCAGGGAAGAAAGCGGTGGCGGACCCCGCCGGACCTGCGGGGGACCACGATCCGCCCGCCGCCATTGTGGCTAATGAGTGCACAGCTTTCTAGCAGCTTTATCGTTTACACGGCGCGACCGGCGCGAGCGGCGCGAGCCAGCCTTCCTCTCTACTTCTCAATGACAATGGGGCGGGCCCGGCTGGTGGGGCGGAGCTCCCGCAGCCCCCGCCGGTGGGGCTCCCACTGGTGGGGCACATAAGAACGCGTCGCCGCCATCGCACGTCCTGCGCCAAATGAAATAAAAGAAGGAACAGAAGGGGGCTGCAAAAAAAAACAACGTGTGTTTTAATGATCATGCGACGCTCCCCGCGGTCATGTAGGGGGCTCGTTCTCAGCGCTGCTGCAACAGCTGACCGCGTGGGGCCCGTGCCGGGCCGGTGGGGACCAACCCCGCCCCTCTACTGGCGCCACCGCAGGCGCCACCAGCGGCAGAGGGAAGTATAAGGCATTAATTATCATGGAGTCGCTCAAGTTTTGCATCACCGGCCGCCCGGTCTGGTCCTTGCGTAGTCCTCGCCTGGGGGTGCGTGCCCCTGCGCCTTGTGGGTCCAACGCGGGCCTTGGCATTTTCATATCTCTGCGCCGATCCGGCTGTATGGAATGCCATACGTGCGCAATAGCCAGCCTGCCAGCGCGGTGCCGTTGCCCCCATGCACCCCGCGCCATGTTTTGTCATCCCATATTATATAGGAGACGGGGACAACACGGCGTACATGGCTCGGTAGGCGATGGGCCCCCGGATAGGCAGTAGATAGGTAGCAGCACAGAGCCCGCTGCGCCCGCTGCGCCCGCTGCGCCCGCTGCGCCCGCTGCTCGCCTCGGCCCGCAGGCACGGAGTACGGAGTAGCTCCGTTTATCGCCCTATCATATCCCGCGGGTGCCGAGGCCGAGGTCGAGCAGCGAGTGGGGAGAGGGAGCGGACGGGACGGGACGGGACGGGACGGGACGGGACGGGACGGGACGGGACGGGACGGGATGGGGTCGCGGGAAAAACCGAAACCACGGCGCCTCGTGACTCTGCCAGCTCGACGGCAGCAGGTTCAGTGGGCCCGGGCGTGCCCCCCATCACGAGCCTCCTTAGCTCAGGGGTTAGAGCACTGGTCTTGTAAACCAGGGGTCGTGAGTTCAAATCTCACAGGGGGCAGAAAAATTTTTTGTGTGTTCTTTCATCTTCGATCGGAAAAATCTTGCATGGGAAGTGCGTGCTGTACAGTCTAATCAGTCACTTCCAAGTAGGGGCTTGCTTTGGAACGAATGGAAGGCACTGCGCCAAGTCAAACCAGTCCGGCCCCGGCCCACGCTTGTCTGCACCTCGGGAGCCTGGCGGAGCGGAGCCCGGCAGCTCGGGGGCAGACTCTAGCCTTGGGCTGGACTGTTGTCGCCTGCTGTGTCGCGGCCAACAGCCGTTTCCTGACGTTACAGGACACCCCGTCAGAGGCGTCAAGAATCAATGAGCCCAGCAAAGAAAAATTAAATATTAAAGAGGAAACAATAAAACTAATAAAATTAAACGGTCGCGAAGTTCCGCTGCTCGTTCGCGGACGGAAACGCTTCTTTCACACTCGAGTCCCTTCGGCTCCCTTCTCCTACCGCAGCGCAGGCATTTCCGGTTCACGAATCGCTCAAAGAAGCAGGGGCCTCCTGGCTGCTTTACGCCAATAACGAAGGGCGGAAGGAAGGAAGACAATCTTTTTTTTTTCTCACAAAAGCGACGAAAGGAAGAGACAAAGAACAAGAAACACGGAGTGCTATCATCAGCAGGGAACACCGAACTCACCGGCTTTCGTCTTCCTTCCACAAAGTGTTGTTAAAATTCGCAAGTCAAATGAGGCGGGCGCGGACGCAGGGTCGTGCGTGCTCCACAAGTCCGGCAGCGCCAGAGCCAAGACCGTCCTGCTGATGGCTGTAACGGAGCCGGGTGTTTGTTAAGTAGGCCCTAACGTACCGCACCGCACCGCGCACCAGAATCCCCGCAAAGCTTGTAAAACGTGCTAAACGAACGACGCGCCTCCTGACCCGGGTGAGCCGTTCAGCCCCGCACAGTTTCGTAGGTACCGAAACAAAAATGGCAATTTACCAACTTTTGTATTTAAAAAAAAAAATTCAAATTTTCCTGCATGTGATTTATTTACTTGCACTTCTAATACGGAAGTCCGGGGCCACCGGAGGCACCCCACCCCGACCGATTGCAGAGTGGACGCGAGCAGACGGTTCTGTTCGGGCGCTCGCCAGGTGCTCGCCAGCAGCTGAAATGGATCCACCTGATCCACCTGTGAACGCGGCCGGGGCCGGGCAGCCCAGCCCCAGCCGCTGGCGGCCCGCGGCTGGGCTGTCTGGTCCGCTCTCCCGTGCAGTGCAGTATCGGGTGCGCTGCGCCGTGCATGCCGTGCAGCGCCCATACAGAGCAGGCCGCGTCGCAGTATTACGTTTTCGGCGCAAGTCGATCCGCCGGGACGGAAGGGAGCGGAGAGCCAGGGGAGGAGAGGGGAGGGGACGGGAAGGAAGGGACGAGAGGGGAGGGCCGTGGGACGCGACGACAAGTTGATGGCCATTTGGCCACCGGACCATCCCCATCATCATCATCATCATCTGGACATGATGAAACAGAAACAGGGCGACCGGGTCGGCTCGTCAACACAGCTAACGACCCCGCCGCCATCATCCCGCACCGTCTGCTGCGCTAGCAGCGCTGCCTCGCGGACCTTAACGGAATCCACAATTTCAGTTTTCCGTCGGACACACCGCGACGGTTTGGCGCACGCCAGTATTCGAACCCGCTATCTGCCCAACGCACAGCGTCACCACAGTGGAACCTGTCTTCCGGTTCCGGCCGTCGCGGTTCGGGTTCGAATATTGCCGGGCTTGCGGACTCGATGCTGCTATATTTTTCATACTTGACCTGCTCTCCCGGGACAGAGTTTTGCTGGAGCTCCATTTTTTACTCCGTCTGCCTTTTCCTTCCGTTTTGGCACGGAGACACGCAGGCCCTGACCATGGAACCCGGGGGCCGCCCGGTCGTCCCGAGGGGAGCCCCCGGAGCCCCGGCCGGCTCCAGCCCGGCAGCATCGTGATGGACTTCGCCTTGAGATCTGCAGGCGAATGCGATCCGATCTCGATCCCATGGCATGATGGCATGCGAGATGCCCGCCGGTCACATCCCCGGCCTCCTCGGCCCGCCACGCCCCGACGCCATTGCATTAATTGATAATAGAGCACCGAGGGCGTGGCTGGCGTGGCCCGCGCGCGTGGCTGGAAGTGGGCTGGCGCGTGCCCCGCGGCGTCGTGTGGGGCACCGCCACCACCACCACCACCGCAGCAAAGTGCGGGCGGAGGCGTCGTTGTCGTCGACAACGACGTGACAGTTGGCGGGTTTGAGTCCCCGCGCAGCCCCGCAGCACAGGCGGATAAATGACTTTCACTGCAGCCGTCATGTGCGCGGCGGTGCAGTGCAGCACACTTAGGCCACACTGCCCGCGCGGTGCGGTGCGGTGCTGTACGCGGCAAGGACGCCGCAGTTCGTCTCCTTGTTTATAGGTGGCGCTGGAGCGGCGCTAGAGCGGCCCGCCCCGCAGCGCCCGACCCGACACGGTTTATTACGCGATCCGCTCCCAGAGTAATGCGCTCGCTACAGACAGCTGGGGCCGCCGCCGCCGCTGCTGTTGCTGATGCTGCTGCTGCTACTACAGCACATACTCAAACTCATTAGCGCTGCGCTCAGCACACGACGCCCCGAGCCGAACGGCCCCGGAGGGCGCGGAAAATGACTTGATTGAAATAGGAGCAATGCGGAGGAGATGAAATGGCGGCACTCTTATTCGGTACACATTTAAACCGAGCACAGATTGACGAGGTAAAGACAACAGTGGCCGAATCAAACTGAATCTAGAGCGGCGCGCGGCAGCGGCGCCCCGACTGCATAGCGGGCGCCCTCTGCAGTGGAAATAACAAACAATGGCAGTAATGGCAGTAACAGCACTGGCAATAACCTTTCGCTCCTTTCCCAGGCCAAAGGAGGACTTTTGTCGTGCAGATCCAGGTGCCTGCCAGCCTGCCTGCTGTGATTCTAATTGCTGATGCCCTTCTCTACCATCCTCTCCCTCGCTTGTCACGTGAGAATAGAGAGAGCGAGAGAGAGAGAGAGAGAGAGAGAGAGAGAGAGAGAGAGAGAGAGAGAGAGAGAGAGAGAGAGAGAGAGAGAGAGAGAGAGAGGGGGGGGGGAGGGGAGATCTGCTTCACAGATCGTACACGCCTTATTAAAAGGAAGCGAATCACATGCCAATGGAGCCGTCCACAATTCGGGTGATTCTTTATTCTCTGCCATATTATCAGAGCAGATGAGGGTGGATTTGAGCAACAACTGTGTGGGGAGGCAGCATCAGAGGGGGCTGAGCCTGACTGCGCTGGTCCCGGCTGGTCCCCATAGGGCTGCAGCAGGCGGCTGCAGGACTAAGTGAGGTCTGATTCGCCTCGACGTCCAGTGCAAGGTAACGCGCTATCAAGGCTCCCGCCCACCCAGCCTTGCGGTAGACGAGAAAGAAAAACACACAGTGCGCGCAATAACGCCGGCGGGATTCGAACCCACGACCGAGTCGCGGCCGGCGCCAGCAGCGTGCACATAATTCATTGCTCGCGATGACGAGGACGACTTCCTCGTCACGCAAAGCAAACACTCGGCTCGAGATGGAATCGCGCAGCAGCGCGGGCCTCGCTGCCTGCGGACTGCCTACGGAATGGACTGCCTATGGTCTGCCTATGGTCTGCCTATGGACTGCCTATGGACTGCCTATGGACTGCCTATGGTCTGCCTATGGACTGCCTACGGAATGGACTGCCTATGGTCGTGCTCTTTCGTCCCAGTGGAATCGGGCGCAGCTGGATGCATAAAATCGCGAATGACACCCCTACGGCCCAGCGGCCTGCGGGCCTAGGATACCGCGACCGTGACGACGGGCTGAGGCGGGCTGAGGCGGGCTGAGGCGGGCTGAGGCGGGCTGAGGCGCCGCCTCGTGCTGTGCTCTGCTCTGCATGCCTTGCCTTTATTTCGTGCTCCCTCAGGGCGGAAAGGGGCCACATGCCGTGATCCGCACGCCGCCGATCCGTGCGTGCGCGTCACCCTGGGCGGGCACACTAGTGTGCTCTGCTGCGTGTGCAGTGCTGCGCTTAGTGCACTGCTGCGTTGTGTGCAGGGTCACAACTCCGCTCCGGAAAAAAAAACTACTGCCAAAATTTTAAACTCAAATTTCACCGAAAAAAACAGTGAATCACAACAAATTATTAAAGCTCTCGAAACGTTCATCTAATTCAATTCAAATTTACTAGGATATACACTATGAAAGTTCAAAATTTTAGTAATTTTTTTTAACCACTTCAGAAGGACTGGAGGGCAGTGCTGGTGGTACCCTCAGCCATGACAGTGGTACCCCTGGCCCCAGTGTGACCCCGGCGGTAACCCAGCGGTAACCCAGGCTCCCGCCTGCGCCGCTGTCCCATACATGCACCTCGACATGCACTCGCCGAGAACGTATTTGCCGTCAGACGAAGGAACGTAATCGAATCCACTTCCGGCCGCATCACCTCCAGTGACATTTCGCTGCGCAGCATGGCAGCAGGCAATACCAGCGCGTGGCGTGGCATGGCATGGCGTGGCGTGGCGTGGCGGGGCGTGGCGGGGCGTGGCGGGCCCGCGGCTCTGCAGCAACAACGCCTCGTTCCTATACATCTAATCTGGGATCCCATACGATCCAGGCGATCCTCCGCGCCGCTGCCCGCCATGACTCGCCAAAGGCGGGTTCGTTGCCTCCTCCAGTGTGTGACCGGACCGCAGTCTGAGTGTGACGAATGCCGAGCGGGCGTGCAGGCATCCGCCAGGCATCCGCCAGGCATCCGCCAGGCATCAAGCGTTACCCGCCCTGCTCCGTCTTACATACAGCCTGCACAACGCACGGCCACAACATGAATAACAGAACCCACTCAATTTTTTAACTTTTATATTCTGAGTACTGACTTCTTAAAAATAACCTTTTCGGTGACTACCATTTCCGATTTAAAAACAAAGTATGACACCGATTCTTGCTATGGACAACTTGGAAGTTCCTCACCGTACGAAAAAGAAAACAGTGCAAAAAGAATAAAATTTGTGGGATTTTCTGGGATGTTTTGGTCAGTGCACATAAAGCCCAAAGCAAAAGCCTTTTAGCAAAGTGAGTAGGTACTTTGCAGTCCCCTCCGATTCCCTCCGGTCCCACCTCCGGTCGGTCCCCTCCGGTATGACTCACCCAACAGTCCGGCCAGACCCGCACGTCCAGCGTGCCCGGCCCGACGTCCGGTGTGCCCGGTATAACGCTCACCTGGAAAACAAAACACAGCACGGCATTTAGTCGGGGCGGGGCGGGGCGGGACGGGGACATGCAGGAAGGGGAGAATTAACACATTTGACAGGGGAGTGGTGTGTGTCCACTGTGTGTCCACTGTGTGTCCGCTCTGGGAGTGCTGCTCGCTGCTTCCGTGCTGCCGAGAGGCCCCGGGAGGCCCTAGGGGGGACGAGCGCGCACTTCCTACATGCGGCGTGGGGCGGGGAGGGGGGAGGCACACGACTGCTCACTGAGGGTGGCGTCCAGTAAAGCCGCCTTGTCTGGAACAGGCGTTCCGCCCCCGCGCGCATGCGCCGCTCAGCACAGCCTCAGCAGCGCTCAGCCACCCTCGGCACCGCTCAGCACCGCTCAGCTCCCACACTCGCTTCGACATGATGAAGACGAATGGAATGGTTGTTGCTGGTCGCTGTAATGCTAATGTGGCAAGCCTTGCCTCCCACGCCACGGCAGTGGGACACCCACAACGGGATGAGTGAACGAGCTGTGCACTTATTGCGTAAACGGCACGCTGTTCGCCGCCTTGTTTCACTTTTAACGACGAGAGAGAGGGGGAGAGTGTGTGTGTGAGAGAGGGAGAGAGAGAGAGAGAGAGAGAGAGAGAGAGAGAGAGAGAGAGAGAGAGAGAGAGAGAGAGAGAGAGAGAGAGAGACAGACAGACAGACAGACAGACAGACAGAGAGGCAGACAGATAAGGCGCAGCACAGGGACAGGCCGGCACCGGGGGTTATCGGTGTTCGCTGCCAGTGTCCGAGGTCACGGCCAGCCCTCTGGATCCGCCCCCGCGGCCCCACGGCAGCACGCTCCCGGCACGCGCGTGACGCAATATGTGATCGACACGCGCCGCCGTGACGCGCACCGTGACAC